>JAXCGZ010000838.1:35000-38524 GCA_037179515.1 Halocaridina rubra
ATAAGATGGCTCCATTACAAGAAGCAACATGGCAGGGTAAATGAGAAGACAGGAAAAAATTGTATAAAATTGATCAACTCTGTCATAATATTGGTATTATTCCACTAAATTTTGAAAATATCAGCGTCAAAGTCAGCTTAATGAAAATTTAAGTGCCTCGTCTAAATTTCTGAAGTTCCACTGACTCAACAACGAGGCTTGGCAGTTCATTGCACTTTCTAGAGGAAGCTGGAAAAAAAAACTTCAATTTTAACTGGTATTAAATCTAACAAGAGAAAATTCAATACTACTGGCACTGGTTGCATTCCTGATAATGTGCATAGGACGAAAGTATGCAGGTAGACCCCGAAGCTTGAATACTCTTAAATGCACGAGAGGATAGCCCAACAGATGACGGTTTTACTTTCGATGTGCTAATATATATATATATATATATATATATATATATATATATATATATATATATATATATATATATATATATATATATATATATATATATATATATAAAGGATAGACCATCTAATACTTGAATATATAACTAAGGGATAAGGAGATGGTTAGAATCCTAAGCTTGGAGAGTGGATAGGGAAAAATAATGAGATTAGAGAGGAAACTGAGTGCTTGGGTAGGTTAAGAGATACAAGTAGGACTGACTATCTGATACATGGATATATAAATTAAAGGAGATAGAGGGGCTAAAATTCGAGGAACTAGAACGGTTGGAATAAAGGAAGAGAGATATGTAGGCGTTTGGAGAGGGAAGGGAGGATGGACCCTCTGAGATACGAAAGCTCAATCAGTTATTGTAGAGTTAGGAGGAGTTTTTGGAAAGATCTTCAATTGGACAACTTTCGGAGGCGTCATGATTAAAGAGGGCGCGGAAGAGAGAGAGAGAGAGAGAGAGAGAGAGAGAGAGAGAGAGAGAGAGAGAGAGAGAGAGAGAGAGAGAGAGAGAGTTAATATATATAAAACTATACCAATGAACAATTTTTCATTTGTTTTAATATCATTTACAAATTAAAAGAAAAAAAGAGGAATTAAGGGCTACAGAATGACATGCAATACAATTACTCCAAACTACCATACACATTTCTTCCCCCTCCTTTTCACTCCCCTTTTCCCCCCATTTCATAGATCCCTTTCCTTTTTACATTATTTTTCGTCACATTTGGGACTTTGACATCTCTACCCTTTCTCTTATATATTCTTTCTTTTATTTCAAATTGTATATCACGATCAAAGCCATTCCGCCCACTCCAAAATACTAATCACAATCCTCCTATTTCCTCTCTTCACACCCCTACCTCCAGTCTCCCATTCTCATCCTGCTTCTCTAAACTTCCCCTAAATCTTCTTGCATCGCTTCAATAGTTGTGATATAAGACAGAGGCCCGATTTCTTAAACAGTGTAAACCTAGGATACCATATTGTTAGTTAGCTAGACACACACAAATGGATTTCATAAAGGCTTCTGACGCGATTCTGTGTATGGCTAGGATCCCGTACGGGATCCTAGCCATACACAGAATCGCGTCAGATGCCTTTATGAAATCCATTTGTGTGTGTCTAGCTAACTAACAATATGGTATCCTAGGTTTACACTGTTTAAGAAATCGGGCCAAAGAGTTTTATTTATATATTCCCTTCCACTATTCCTTCACCTGGTATCTTTTCCCCATTCCCCATCCTCTCTCCCTACATACTATAGAATTAGTAGAAGATTCCACTACAATCTATACAAGTTACACTTCATAAAATATTCCCAGGACATTTCTATCATTTCCCTCCACATAACAGCGTATTGGAAGTAGTTTTCGATGACTTTGATCAGAAATAATATATATGAGCTCCTTTACTCCATTGTCAGCAGCCAACATGGCGCTGACGATCCATCCTACTTCTAGAGGCGTCACGGCATTAAAACTCTGATGACCGACTGTAGAGTTTGGAGAGAGTTTTGGGAAATATTTTCAAATGGACAAATTTTGGTTGCGTCTCTCGGTGGTTCATGTATGAGTATATATTAGCTCTGGTATGACACAACGTGTGAATACTTGAAGAAGAGGTATTTATATATGAGCTTTGCCACTACCCCCCGATGGCCATTAAGCTACTGATACAGAGGCGCCTCTAGGGGCTGGGTGGGGAGTCACGTCACGTCGTCTGCTGATAGCTGAGTGACTGAGATGTTATATATATTGGCTTTGCTATGATACAGGACACAGTACTTACCACCCGCCAGTCTGTCCTTCCCCCCCCCCCCCCCTGCCTCGAGGCATAAAAGGCCTTTTTTAATAGCATTGATACACGGCATAGCACTTTATATATATATTTTCACCCTCTACCTTCGAGTAAATAATGTTCTTACTCCAAACAACTCCTGCCATACAATAAAAATAGTTTATAATAGTTATAACTACATACCTGGCTCTTTACATGCGTCATATAATTATATACTGATATACTTTATGTACTTACGTTATGCTTGAGAGTCTTTACCAAATCTTTCCCCCTCCCAGTAGTACATGAAAAGCAAGTATTGACAGGAATGATAAAACACTCAAGTACTTTACAAAATTGACAGCATCCCCTCACCACCAGGTACATAATTTTCGTATTCTTCCACCTTCACGCAACATAATAAAAAAATAAATGAAATTGAGTGTCTTGATATATAAAGGGCCGAGTCAAGCACAAACCATTCACCTGCACTTCACTCAAGGCAACATTCATCTTTCTTGAAACAAACATGTCATCAATCGTCTCTATTTTACTCTCGCTTGCTCAACAGTCACGCATATTTATAAACCAGATTACTAGAATTCGGGTGATAGATTTCCTATCAGTACCTACTCGAATGCAATATTCGTAATAAAGTGTTCCTTGGCCCATACAGACAAAAATGCTAACTAATTGACAAATATGCTAGAATTTGTCTTGAATTTGCGGTGTATGTCTGTGAGGGAGAAAAAAAAACACCAACTCACAAAGTATGGGGAAAGAGACAAAGTTATTCAGAATTTGGTTTGTCTACCTGATTGACTATTCGCAAGAGTGAGATATTTTATCAAGCTGTTTGCCTACACTCTCAAAACAGCTAGGGAAACATTAGTGACAAAAATATAATAATAATAATAATAATAATAATAATAATAATAATAATTATAATAATAATAATAATAATAATAATAATAATAATAATAATAATAATAATAAATATTCCTTAACTGCACACGTACATAGTGGGTGTTGTTTATATTTTATTATTCAACAGACTAGACATCATGATTACCGGTCTAATATGTTGTATGTAAAAGCAGATTAATATATCTCTACAGAGGACCAATTTAGTGGTTGAGAGCTTTGCTCGGTAAACGCCTTTTAAGTAAACAGCCAATCAACGGCTATAACGTACACAACGTGGGTGGAGCTTGATACTTTTCATAATAAATTGGCTGTAGATAGTCAAAAGCCTACCATATCAGTTTGGTTTGAGTATATATGTTAATTTTCAAATTTAG
>JAXCGZ010000839.1:0-38478 GCA_037179515.1 Halocaridina rubra
CGGCGTCAACACACACACACACACACACACACACACACACACACACACACACACACACACACACACACACACACACACACACATATATATATACACACACCCTGAGGGAGGAGGCTATAATACTTCCTCCGTGTTCCCCTGAGTGTCATATAAGTCGACTGAATGCGGCGAATTCAGAGTATTTTGTCTTGACTCAGCCGCTCCCCTTATAAGGGGAAAATGGCTCATGTGTATATATATATATATATATATATATATTATATATATATATATATATATATATATATATATATATATATATATATATATATATATATATATTTAAAACCTGAAAGATGCTACTCATAAGGAACAATTTATACAAAAGTGTGAAGAGATTGAATTGGAAGGGAATGAGGACATTTCTGAAAAGTGGAAATAGCGCTGAAACTGAGAGAAGTGTCAGAGGAAACTCTGAGAGTAAGGATGGTGGGTGGCACCAGAATAAGGCAGACCCCTTGGTGGACTGAAGAAATGAAAATAGCAGTTAAGAAAAAGACAAAAAGTCTGAGGAAGTGGCTGAGACATAAAACACCTGAAACTAGATTAGAATATGTGATAGAAAGAAGAAATGTTGATAGCTTAAGAGAACAGTTAAAGATGGAGCATGGACAGATTTGTCGGAGGAATTGAAAGTAGATTTCACGAGAAATACAAAAACTTATATATAAACTGAGTAATAGCTTCAGAAACCTGTAAATAGAAATAAGGCTATGGTTGACAACAATGGCGAAGTTATAAATGAACTGGAGGAAATCAACAGCAAATGGACAGAATATTTCACCAATTTGTTAAATGTCCCTCAAGCTGGTCAGGAATATGAGATAGAGGTCGTGATAGATCCAGACGACATGGTGACCATGACTGAGACGAAACATGCATTGAAAATAATGAGTAATGGGAAAGTATCCAGTATAGATGAACTACCGATTGAACTCTTCAAGGAGGCAAGTGAAAATATAAGAACATATTTACTAAACATCATCTACCAATCCTTATTAGAAGGTATTGGCCCTGAAGATTGGGGTAAGCAAACCATTTGCCCATTTTTCAAGAAAGGAGACCCAACAAAATGTGAATACTATAGAGACATTTCTTTGATAAATCATGAGCTAAATTGAATGAAAGAATATTAGCAAGAAGAGCTAGGATTATCATTGAACCAAAACTGGGAGAATGACAGCATGGCTCTCGAAACAGCAGAGGTACAACAGATATGATATTTTCCATTCGACAACTGATGGAAAAAGCCTGGGAATTCAATAACAAATTGTACATGATTTTCATTGATCTGCACAAGGCTTTTGACTCTGTACCTAGAAAACAATTGTGGAAATGCCTACACGATTATGGAATAAATGGTCAACTACTGAAAGCAATCGAGAGCACGTACAGTCCATGCATAAGCAAAGTAAATACAGAGTATAAAAATGAAAAATGGTTTAAAATAACATCTGGGGTGAAGCAGGGAAGTGTTTTGTCACCTTTGTTGTTCATAATCTATATGGACAAAATCATGAAACAGGTAAACAACCAGCAAGAAACACCCATGAGGACATTAGCCTATGCAGATGATATTTGCCATTGGGAAACAAGTAGGGATGGATTGCAGGAGGCGGCAGAGAGATGGGATAGGGCACTTGAAGAAGCGGGAATGAAGATGTATAAAGTGAAGACTGAAGTCATGGTATTTGGTAGATGAGAAGAGATCCTAAATATGAGTCTCAATGGAACTACACTCCCACAAGCAAAAGAATATAAGTATCTTGGAGTAAAGATTAAATCAATTGGAGGTATGCACAATGAGATCACTGAAAGAATCAGTAAGTACTGAAGACAGTTTCACATGCTCTACCCATTGTTCAAAGAAAAACATATCCCAGCAGAAATTAAGAAACTAGTCTACACGACTGTCCTTATACCAACATTAACCTATAGAGTTGAAACTTGGACATTGACTACAACAGACATGACTAGATTAGTAGCTGCAGAAATGAAACCTATCAGGCTTATACTCGGTAAAACACGAATGGGTAGAATAAGGAATGAAGAACTTAGAAGCAGACTGGGAGTGGTATCATTGGAAACAAGAACTGAGCAAGCTAAGTTGAGGTGGCTGGGACATGTACAGAGAATGGAGGAGGCAAGAATTCCAAAACTAGCTATTCAAATGGACACCAGACAGAAGGCGGCCCACAGGCCGCCCACGACAAAGATGCAGGGATAGTATACAAGAAATCTTAACAATATATAGAATGGGAAGACTGAATAGACTGGAGTAGGAGGATATCTTCCAGGAAAGAGCGAAATAGAGAAGATGCTCTGCACTGACAGGCTAAAAAGCCTACCTGTGGGAGGAAAGAAAGATATTATATATATATATATATATATATATATATATATATATATATATATATATATATATATATATATATATATATATATATATATATATATATATATATATATATATATATATATATATATGACGTAGGGGTTTCCACCCTACGTTCTAATTATTAGTACCAGACGGGTACAAGGTAAGAATGGACAAGCAGTAATTCCTTTATCTTATATTTATTCTAGAGTACAACACATCTTCGACGCCTCAATGCCCCCACCCTATGATTAACTCAATCTCTGATCTATTCGTGCCCCTGGCAAAGTTCTAACTAACTCTGTCTGCCTTGGGTGGTTCTTGAAATACCCTGAGGGCAAGGCGTGGCTTGACATCCAACTCGGCAAATCAACTCCAGGTTCGAAGTGGATTCCCGCCTATTTAGGGGAGGGGCTAATCCAACGAGCCTATTGCAAAGGAGTGGGTGGTAATTGCCTATTGCCATTGGGTATCTCCCCCGGGCTTGTACTTCACATTTAGGACAAGTGTTTCTGTGTGGTATGGGGAATAAAGGACTGGTTTATATCTCTCACCCTCTTGAGATATTTGATACGCCAGATGCCGAGTCCCATGGGACCAGCTATATATCTTCGTGACACTTTTTAACCATAGGCCTCATCCTATTACACACTGGAGAGAGTGTTCAATGTTTCCTTTGACACCTAGCCAAAAGTCCTACGACATCCCTCCCCACTACACTGAAATATCTCTTATTTCAGTTTCATCATCCTAAACTAACATTTGTTTACAATAAAAACGGGGCCGAATTATTTAAGTTATCATCTAAGAAATCCTATTTCTATGAACCCTAAACAAATTACACAAACATAACATATATATAGTACTTCTACAGACAACTAGAGCATGCAGAGTCTATTTCCTTGTTGGAAATCTTTAATACAAACATATTCTTATATTTAAACAAACATAACCTTAAACAGTATAATTTCAGTGTGTAACTAATATCAAACATTAATTAAGATCAAAAGTCAGTTTAAATCAAAACATTAATTCATCTACTTCTCTCGTTTCTTCAAAAGACAAAATTGAGTTAGTTACAGTAAAATTATGACTCATGTAGAACATTAGCAAACAAATGAGGTAGAGTATTGGCATGTATACACATTTAAAATGATATAGACCATAACATCAACAGTAATTTCTATAAGAAACCTTATCTTAATAAATTCTATTCCTATCATTATTAGGGGGCATTGATTTGTCTTAAAATTAAGCCTTAAAACTACTCCTGAAACAAAACATGTTTTACTGTGTGTAAAGTCAAAACATTTACTATTTCGATATGCAATTACTATTCAGAGACCAATTAATATAAAAACTTAATGAACATAAAGATTAAATCATAATTCAAACAAGAATAATACTAAAGCAAAACTGTGATAATATCTAAGCAAAACACTGATATTATTCAAGCAGAAAAGCAACTTATTACTCTTAGTGCAAATCATACAATTTATCAATGGCACTTATTCAAAACTATATCTAAGGGAGACTCTGAGTTTTCGCTTAAAATTATCTTAAAGCTAGTAAAACAAAAAAAATAAAAATAAAAAAAATATTTTGTCTTTTAGCACAGTGGACAAAGACGGTGGGGACATTTTCTTTCCCATTTTTTCAGTTCTAATACGGGGGTAATTTTAACTAACTAATAAGGGATTTTTAAATACCCTTCTTTCTCTCTTCACTAAAGTTTGGACATGTATAGGGATTATTTTTCTTTCTGTTTGAATCCCATCAACGCGTTTACGTGGCTTCTAAAGGTATTATTAAAATATTTTAAAATATTTCTGTGTTTCTTTTCCTCTCTTTTCACTACAGTTATGACATGTATGGGGATTTCCTTGTTTCTGGGATTTCATCAAGATTACATGGTTTTTTTAAAGTAGTTTAAAACTTTTATTTCTTTCCTTCCCTTGCTCATGAATTCTTGCTAGGCGCGATTCCACGGTTTCTCTCTGGGATTTCATTTTTTTCATTTACATGGCCTTTTAGAGTGTTTTTTTTAGGACTTTGTTTTCTCTGTCCCTTGCTCATGAATTCTTGCTAGGCGCGATTCCACGGTTTCCCTCGGGGATTTCATTTTTTCACTCCCCCGCCGTCCTTGCTGCAGGCCCAGGTTTGTTACCATATCTCCTTTACTCGGATAGGCAAGACAAAAAGGAAGGATGGGCACCTTTCTAATCCTTCCAGCCTGGCTTCCTCGTCCCGCCCTCGGCCGATCTTGACTAAGACCACCACGCAGGAGACCTGCAACGTCACAGCGATTCTCTTCCGTACGGCAATCCACACGTACCTTCGAAGCAGACCTCGGGATGAAAATTTGAACCTCTGTCACTACTACAGTTGTAAGAAAGGTTCCCTATGACTTCAGGGTACCAACAATGGCCATACGTTGGTAATCGAGGCTATACTTTGCCTCCCCTGCAACTGCAAGTGATTGCAATCTCTATTCAATGGGCACTAGGGACTTGTCTGAGCGGACAAAATCTAAAGACTTTTAGAACTTGCAGGTCGGGGCTGCCTAGGAATAGGGTGGTAATGGAAGGTATGTGTCTACACAACTAGATTATTATTCCAAGATACTTAGGGCTTAGCAACTGCTACATAGCATTACTCTACTATAAATGTCAAAAAGAACAATCATTAAATGCTGAGAAAAGCCACTAAAGAAACATTCTTATTAGCGGTGGCTACAGTAACATCAAGTATGAATTCAGATAAAAGATACAAATCATCAAGTTACTGCTGATTTCATTTCAAAAATAATAATTAGCAACAGGCCATTGAGAGATAGCAACAATATCAGTCAACATAATAACATTACTAATAATCATGATCAAAAAATAAGAATAATAAACAATAAAAATAAATATACTAAATCAGAAATATCAATATATATACAATGGAGACTGGCATTCAGAAGTAAGAACAGAGTTCTATACTTATACTTCATAGTAATGCTCATTCTAACACAGTCTCTTTTAATATTTAAATTCCTGCTGTCATAATCAATGTATATATATAGAGCATAAGTGGCAACTCGCTGGCTCCACAATTTGTCAATGGGAGTTCTATCTATTCTCTAAACAGTTGCGACATGTGGCACAAACATTTATGCAAATGGCGGTACTACCGATGTCTTATCAGTATTTATGCAATAACAGCATGCAACAATCTATTGACTGCAATAAAATGTAGGCACAATTATCGCCTAGCTTCGCTGGAAAAAAACACACACACAAAAAATCAAAGACAGCAACGTTCTTTTAGCATTGAACGGAGCCTCTGTCAGGCTCAGAGTCGAGTGAAAGGTAGGAGAGAGAGAGAGAGAGAGAGAGAGAGAGAGAGAGAGAGGCTGGGCGACCTTGAAATACGTTGCGGTTTCCACCCTGTGTCAGCTGAGACGGGCCTCTTCCTTTTAACTTGTACTGAAAATAAAAAAATGTCGCAGAGTATCTCTAATAATAAAATAAATAAACAAATGAACGTGAACAAACGTTAGCAATGACTATCGATAGAGTCTTACGTTTATTGTCAGAGGGCTATTCTTATTTCCTCATTAACAAAAACAAAAGCAAAAAGAACTTAGTGTACAACTGCAGAACTGTCGAAGCATAAATCCATTCCTTTCTGTTTAATCTTGATAAGGACTTTACTGTAACAGCATACACATCCTTGTCTATAATGACAATCTCTCTCTTTTCTTGCTATAAATCAGAGGGTTGAGTCGAAGCACACACACTCTGATGAAATTAAAGCAAAAGATTAAAATCATATGTGACAATATCTTTACTACTATCAACAAAAGTACAAATATCTTTTTTCTTAACAGACGTCTTATAATGACTTAAATATCATTAGTTTTAAATTTAAAACTCAGCAAATAATCTCTAATAATCTCAATTATCTTTAATTAACTCAATTGTAATCTAAAATTCATGAAAATGATAGGGATTAACCATAGTTATCTCTAGATAATCTTTTCCAAAACTCTTTAAATAAGATTTTAAAGATTTCTTCAATACAAAAAGAACTATATAACAAAAACGGGTATCAAAGAATATAAAAAGTCTATCTCTGTGTATGCAATAATAAAAACAAAAAGTATATTTCATTAGCAACAGTAAAGAATGCATTTTGCTTAAGTTTCAAAATCTCGTACGGAGTTGTACATAAACAATTCAAACATAAAATATATATATTCTTTTACTATCTCGAATTTGACTTATAACTGCTCTGTCTGTTTGCTTTTACGGGGGTGCGCATGTGGGCGCTGTTTTCTCCCCTGTTCTTTTGGCTTCTGGATAAACTTCTGCTCTCTCAAATACGGGATACAGCTGTGTAACATTCTTGTTGTCATTTCGTGTCAGCTCTCACTCTTTCTTTATGACCAAGCTGAAATAATTTTGATAAAACATTATCATGGCTAAAACTCGCAAAGTTTTATTTTATCAATCTAACATATCTCTTCAGACAAATAATGTATATACTGCAGCTAGCAAAGAAAATAAAGAATCATTCATAGATTCACGTCCTTTATCACGTAACATCTATCTTGGAATCTCTCGGAAATCGAATAATAATCTCAATGGCGGAGTAGGGGACAAAACAAAAATAAAACAAACTTGGCATTTCAACCATATCTGGGCAGGTGGAGAATTACTTTCTCAAACATATCCCTCACTAGATATTGCAACAGCGCATCACCTCCCATAAATACACTCTGATATGGCATGCAGAAGGACCTGGCGGAGCAGGGGAACGATCCTCGCAGACTCCCCAATCATGCTTCCTAACGGTGCTTTCCGCGATTTCACCCCCTAGAGCAACCCCCCCATTATACCCCCAGTCATTCATACTCATTCGCTATCACATTCGCTATATCACTTTCAAGACAATCATCCCCTTTCTGTAAAATTCCCTTTTATTTACAACGTTGGTTTCCCTTTCCCTTATCTCTCTGAAGGAGAGTAACGGTGAAATCTCGGCTGAGCCGTGCGGTCACAGACTTCCTCACCAGTCCTAGGTCCCATTCTAACGAACAAACAAACATTCTACTCCCTTGAAGCTACGTTTGGGTGACACTGAAAAACCTTCCCTATTCTAGGACAGCACAAATTCCTCTAATTTACTCTTACTTTCGCCTGCATAGTGCGAAATAAAAAAACTCATCTCTAAACAATATCACAAAATTTCTTATTCTTCAAAAATAAAATGCCACACACGTATCGTAATGTTAATCCCTTCATCATAACAACATTAAAAAACAATCTGTCATTTATGTCTTTCTTTCGCTAAAACATTACTCCCGCGGAGAAAAAAAACAAACAAAAAAGAAAGAACCTTGAAAACAGGCGCAATCTTAACACTCTATTTCTTACGCTTTAAGAAATTTATATAAAAATGATTTTACACGTACTTTAAAATATCAAGGATCAGTACAATTACTACAGATTTATAATAACGAGGTTGGGAGATCGAATGGTCACTTCCACATTCCTTTCTCGAAAATCACACGTGTTCTAAGTAAAACCTTAAAAGCAGATTCAAGTATATTACTCACTATAATTCTTACACTTAAGAAATTAATATACTGTAATAGTGATTGCACGTATATCAAAAAATTTTCAATTAAAAATCGATACATTCGCGTTCTTAAAATTCAATCTAAGCATTAATACAAATAAATGGAACGCACTTCCAACGAAATTTCTTTACATTACTCAAATTATAACAAAAAACGGAGTTTATTACTGCTTATAGCTATTAGTACAAATTATCCATGTTAGTAATGGGTACAGAAATTCTACTTTTATCAACTTATTAGGCGCCACACCCCTCATAGGAGGGTTGGCTGAGTCAAAGCATAACTACAAGATAAAATGGCGGCATCCACCGACCTCAATTTCTTTTACTAATTGTCCCATTACTCACTGGATACAGATCACAAGTACTTAGCTATTTTAAGGAGGTGGTCCTGAAGAACTTCATGGCAGAAGGCAAGGAAGGAGGGGGTTCTCCTTCTTCTCTTCGAGTAAAATCGACGAATCGCCGTCTTCTTGGTCGGATCCGGCAACTTATATTTCTTGTAATGGGCATTTTCACTCAATGCTCCGGTCACACTTCGGCTTACTAAGAAATATCTTAGGAATAGTTCCTTCAAAGTTTTATAATATTCTCTATTTGACCACTCGTCACTTCTCATCCGCAGACCCAAGTATTTCAGGAAGTCGGTCGCGGGAATTATGGACGGACATTCACGGTCTTTTACATTTGCGCCGTCGAGGTATAAAAGTGAATTTTTGACTCGAGGCGTCTTTACAACCAGGGCACGGGGTGGGGGCTTGTCCTGCTGCGTTCCCTGTGTCACCACGGGGCTCGGAGCGGCAGGCTGTTCGTCGATGTTTGAGGCGTCGGTTTCTCTGTCGGCGTCGACCAAGTTCCTTCTCGACGGAGCGGCGTCGGCAGGAGTTTGTAGGTGCCGCACGTGCTCCTCCAGTTCGAGAGTTCTCCAGTGTTTTGCCTCGTCACTCATTTCTTGAATTGGGAGATGTTGGATTTCTGCGTTTGCCATTCTTATTTTCTTTTCTTCGCACTGGTTTCTTCTGTTATGAGAGTCTCTTCGTATGTTTTTCCAGGTGTGATGATCCCACCGCTGCCACCATTGACGTAGGGGTTTCCACCCTACGTTCTAATTATTAGTACCAGACGGGTACAAGGTAAGAATGGACAAGCAGTAATTCCTTTATCTTATATTTATTCTAGAGTACAACACATCTTCGACGCCTCAATGCCCCCACCCTATGATTAACTCAATCTCTGATCTATTCGTGCCCCTGGCAAAGTTCTAACTAACTCTGTCTGCCTTGGGTGGTTCTTGAAATACCCTGAGGGCAAGGCGTGGCTTGACATCCAACTCGGCAAATCAACTCCAGGTTCGAAGTGGATTCCCGCCTATTTAGGGGAGGGGCTAATCCAACGAGCCTATTGCAAAGGAGTGGGTGGTAATTGCCTATTGCCATTGGGTATCTCCCCCGGGCTTGTACTTCACATTTAGGACAAGTGTTTCTGTGTGGTATGGGGAATAAAGGACTGGTTTATATCTCTCACCCTCTTGAGATATTTGATACGCCAGATGCCGAGTCCCACGGGACCAGCTATATATCTTCGTGACACTTTTTAACCATAGGCCTCATCCTATTACACACTGGAGAGAGTGTTCAATGTTTCCTTTGACACCTAGCCAAAAGTCCTACGACTATATATATATATATATATATATATATATATATATATATATATATATATATATATATATATATATATATATATATATATATATATATATATATATATATACACGAGCCATTTTCCCCTTATAAGGGGAGTGGCTGAGTCAAGACAAAATACTCTCTTTGGGAAGAGAAAACGCAGAGGGGATTCCCAGTCCCCTCGCTCCGCAACATTCAGTCGACTCTAACGACACTCAGGGGAACACGGAGGAAGTATTCTAGCCTCCTCCCTCAGGGGATATATATATATATATATATATATATATATATATATATATATATATATATATATATATATATATATATATATATATATATATATATATATATATATATATATATATATATATATATATATACACGCTATTATTATAGTTTTTGTTATCACTGTTAATAATAATAATAATAATAATAATAATAATAATAATAATAATAATAATAATATAAATAATAATAATAATAATAATAATAATAATAATAATAATAATAATAATAACGGACTGAGGTTAGTAAGGGCATACACTCAGGGTAACGATTACATCTGCCAAAACAAGTCCTTCGCAAGAAGGCAACTGTCCTAGCCCTTAGTTGAAAAGGGAGTTCGTGACGTAAAACCGAAACCAACCAATATAACATGTTTATGTTTTGCTCTTCTACCCTACCTCTAATGCTTCGCCGATTATGGAAACTTTCTTTACTACACAGGGAAGTAAGCTAATATTTCACAAATAAAAATTTCACAAATATGTCAAGTTTTAAGGGATTTCTAACCACGTGTTCCACGGGATCCATAGCAAACTTACCACGAAAAAACATGACACTGTAAAGAGTAAAGTTTATTGGAAAATCATCAAAATTATGAGTTACCAAAAACAGCTGAAGGGTCTTATAGACTTAAATAAAACCGTCCAGGACAGTTCGATATTAAGTCTTCCTTCATTCACGGTTCTCTTTCTATGCCTACATCAACACCGAATATTCTTGGATATTCGTTACACAGGTCTTATTATCCCTTCACATCTGACAAGTCACAATACACTCCCCATGTCAGTTCCTCTCTATGTTTTCTTCGTGCCCAGGATCGATGAGGGCGTATTTTCTTTCTTTATTTTATTTTTTGGCCGGTCCTGGTGTCAATCACTGAAAAAAAAAATATGTTAAGTGCAATTATATTTTTTTAATATATACGTTAGTGCATTGTGGCCCGGATCTCACATGTGCTGACAATAACGATTCTCAAGCTTTTTAGTTTCAAGTACCCCTTTAACAAAAGTAAATTAGGTTGTTTGATATTCATTCAGTTGCTCGTTGTGTTCCCTCGACAAATATCAAAAATAATGTTGTCCGACAAAATTTACTTAATACCGTCTTAACAAAAATAACAGTGTATGTTTACTTTTACACCCCCATTTTGGAATAAATCTCACGATATTTACTATCTTGAGTTAGGTCAGGTTTACTTAGCTTAGTTAACTTACTCTTAATTTTAGAAGCATGTTGATGACAGACATTATTGTTTGTTTTAGGTCTTTTACATATATTTTTCAGTGTTTTATATTTTCATTTCAATGTTTATTTGTCAAAATAACACCGAATATTTTGATATATTACAAAAATAACACATTAATTTCGGATTGATACACAAACCTAGCTCATCTCTTGCTTTACCAAATAAATTTTCAGGAAATGAATGATCCTAGCATGTCAGCTGCTGTTATTTGAAAACTAATACCAAAAATTTAGGAAAAAGTTGTCTATAACCTAGGTATTTAGGTTAGTAGTAGTTTCTTATTAATTAAAAACCTAAATAAAATAAGTGAACTGCAGTATCACTCAAACAAAGCAGTGGATGGGTGGTAAACTAATTGTTTCAAGGCATTTTTCCAGTTATATTAATGCCATTAGTCCATAAAATAAAATTTGGAATAAATTGTATAGGTTAGTGTCCTGCTGAGAGAAGAGGGATCTTGCTGTTTTTGCATGAGTTGAAAAAGTAATATGAAAAAATTAGTATAGTTTACATGATATCAACGTATAACACACCTACAAGTGTGGTGTTGTACATCCACAAGTGCCTAGGTTAACCTAACCTAACCTGGTTGACTTAACTTTTATGTTATTTTCTTGGGTACATGTGGCAACTGAAGAGGTATATAGATGCCTTAAAATTTTACCATAAAACTTACCATAATCATCCAATCATATTTAAGAAATGTTTCAAATTAAAGCCTTCCTTTTCCAAAGATGAACATACATTATTCGTTATCAACTTCGATTGTATCTGGTCAAATTATTTGAAAGTACATATTTTACTATTTTTTTGGGTGAGTGATGGCCAAAGAAGAGGAGGGGACAGATAAAAAACTACCATATTTTTTTCTTCTCATCAAATGGTAAGAACACCCAAAACCTTTATAGTAGCCATTCTTTTACATAAATTAATAAATATTTACTTCCATTCTCTAATGGATTAATTAAACACTGAAAAAAATATCTAAACAAAATACTTCAAATAAATATTTTCGAATAACTCATTTTGTTTTTTTATCTGGGGTGAACTAACCTTACTAACTTAACCAAACCTAATATTATCAATTTCAGAAAATTTTACCCAAACTAGGGTGTGAAAGTAAACACCAATCCTCACATTGTTAACCTACACATCACACTATAGTTATATTGTTTTAATATACGAGAAATATTCAATTTCCACCTCAGAATTAAAACAAATAAATAAATATGCGGCATTTCAGAAAAACGACAAATATTATATACCGAAAAACACACAATAAAATATTAAATCATATAAAATACTTACCTATATATTCAGCCACTTTCTCAGCATCAAAGATGAGAATTAATTTCCTTAAAACACCTCAAATAATATATTAAAACTTTAACATCAACATCGCTCAAGAAATTGCAAAATGTCATGTTGTTTTGAGAAAAAGAAAATATTTTGAACTCGGCAAAAAATACAAATAACAGCAAAATTCCAATCTATATAATAATTACATGTATAATTAAGAGTTTTAGTAACACTAATTTTAAGAAAATATATAAAAGTTCATTGGAGCCGAACCGAGATGGCCACTGTATGAGATGATTTCAGTTCAGTTCAGTTGTAGTGCGGAGGTATCTCCTGTGAAACGGAACCTCCCATCTTGATTATTGTCTTTGCGTGTTACGTGCTTTCAGTATTTCCTTTAACTTAATTTCTCTTAGTGTCCACAATTTATTAAGATATTCTTTCTTTAATTGTAGATTTTTCTTTTCAAATAATAATCATCCAATGACTCTGTTTAGATCTTCTTGATAAGGTTGTTGTAATTCAATAATATTGTTTCTTTCTGTTCTGTAATATTCACAAAATAATAAAAAGTGGGTTAGATCCTCATTTTCTGCATCTCATACATCACACTTTATTTTTCTGTCTGTAAATCATTTTTTGTTTATTATTTAATGATAATATAATTATCCTTGCTTTAAAAAAGAGCACTGATGAATATATATTATCACATAGGACTGGGAATCCCCCCCCCTTGTACCAACCTCCTGTGAGGCATCAAAGAAGAGGGAGAGTAGAGGGGAGTATAACTGCTCCCCAAACTGTTTCTTTTTTTATGTCGGCTACCCCCACTTTTAAAGGGGAAACAGCCACGGTATATGTATGTATATTTTCTTTGATTTCTGTTTTCCATTTTCTATATATAGTCGAGCTTTCTTTTTTTTTGTAACTCCTTCCATTTTACAATGTCCCAAATTCTATTTTCTTTCTTTCTTAATGCCCTCTTTTGTACAGCTTATCACTTTTCTATAACTTATCTCGACTTCTTTCATATATCTGTCTATAGTTTTCCACCAGTCATTATGTTCCTCTTTATTCAACCTTAATATTGCCCTTAATATTTCCTTACTTCCAGTATTTATACTGGTTATGTAATGTAGCTTTGAAGTTAACAATTTCATATGTAAACAAAATCTGGTCGTTGTCTTTTAATGTCGTACTTACTGTAAACAAAATCAGGGCGTTGTCTTTTAATGTCGTACTTACTGTAAACAAAATCAGGTCGTTGTCTTTTAATGTCGTACTTACTGTAAACAAAATCAGGTCGTTGTCTTTTAATGTCGTACTTACTGTAAACAAAATCAGGTAGTTATCTTTTAATGTCGTACTTACTGTAAACAAAATCTGGTCGTTGTCTTTTAATGTCGTACTTACTGTGCATGAATAACATGAAATCTTTAGATTCCAAGAATAATTCGATTAATTTTATATATAATATTCGTTTATCTACGAGCCCAAAAGTTAATTCATATTTTTATTAGTTATTTCAGTATTCTATTTCTTATGTAAATTGTTCTCGAAAAAACAATGAATGGATTTCAGCATTGATTGGAGAAATTAAAGGAAAAAGCCTGTATTCACACACACACACACAAACAGCTAAATGACAACCTAAAGGAATTAGATGTTAGTTCACTGCTCTCTTCTGAGAGAGACGAGATTGCTGCTTGGAATGTCCAGATTAAGGAAAACATTGAACAGTTCAGAAAAGAGTTCCAGCAGCTGAATATGGAAAATGATGCCATGGAAACTTCCTTTGCTGATGCACTAAAGGGGAATGTGGCAGTAAAAGAGGCTGTAAAGGTGGTGGCACTGGAAAACATACAAACAGTTGACTATAAAGAGACAGTAATCGAAAAAATGAAAGACGTTGTGATGGAAAGGGCAAACCCACTCATCAGACAGGCACTTGATAAGGAGAAGACAGTGGTAATCTCAGGCATAAGCGAGTCCCAGGAGCCAACATGGCAGGGGAGACTTGAAGAAAATAAAGCTAGGGTTGTAGACCTGATAAGAAAGCTTGGAGTAGTATGTGGTCCTGAGGATATTGTAAACATACACCAACTAGGTAAATATTCGAGGGAAGGAAAGCCGAGACCAACAAAAGTAACCTTTGAGAGAGGGGAAACATGTAGGGAAATATTGTTGAGAAAAAACAGTCTAAAAGACCTTCAAGAATTCAAAGAAGTGTTCATTAGACAATACAGAACACAGGAAGAGATGGGAAAGATCAAAAACTTGTTGCAAGAGGCAAGAAGGTTAAATGATGAAAGAAATGAAGAAGAGAAGACAAATTTTCATTACAGAGTTCTTCCAGACAAAGGGGAGATAAAGAAGATAATGACAGAAGATCAGGGGATGGGGCCTCATTAAGATTGTTATACACAAATGCTGATGGATTAGCTGGTAAGGCAGTAGAATTAAAAGATAGGATTCACAACAGTAAGGCAGATATAGTAGCAATTACAGAGACTAAGTTGAGTGAGGACATAAACAGTGTCACAGTTTTTCCTAAGGGTTTCAGAATACTAAGGGTTGAAAGATCTGAGAGGACTGGTGGAGGGATAGCACTGCTCATAAGTGAAAGGATTCAAGTCGAAGAAATAAACTTGGCTATAGAAAGTGAGTTCAAGGAATTTCTTGTTGCTCGCATAAATACTGGGTCAGAGAGCATTATAAAAACTGTTGCATACAACCCACCAAGGAACCAAAATAGGCTTGAAGTTTATGAGGAAAGTCATATAGGTACTATTGAAGTCATAAACTCAGTTGTTAACATGGCACGGGAAAAAAAATGTAGGAATTTGATTATGGGAGACTTTAATCATAAAGAGATAGATTGGATAAATCTTGACCCACACAGTGGTGAGGACTCATTCGGGGCAAGATTCCTAGATTGCGTACAAGGGAATTTCCTACACCAACATGTAATGGAACCAACAAGGGCCAGGGGTGGGGATGAGCCATCACTACTTGATCTAGTGTTCACAGATAATGTGTTGGATATTGAAAAAATTGAGTATGAACCACCAATTGGAAAGAGTGACCACTGTGTGTTGTTGATGGAGTATATCATTGAAGATATTCTTCCTGAGAGTAGAGGCACTGAGGACATGAGGAGGAACTATCCGAAAGGAGATTACATCAAAATGAATGAGCTTTTTGCAGTTATTGACTGGAGAACCTTATTTTACAACAAATCTGTACAAGAAATGTATGACATCTTTTGTGAGAAATATGGGAAGATAGTAGATTGCTGCATACCTGTCACCAAAGTAGGTGTAATTCATGCCAGAGAGAAATGGTTCGATAATGGGTGTAAAAGAGCTAAGGAGTGGAGAGACAAATGCTGGAAAAGGTATAGGAGGAGAAAAAACATAAATGCCTGGCAAACCTACAAAAGAGCAAGGAATGACTACCTAAGTAAAAGGAGAGAGGCAGAGAGAGACTATGAGAGGGACATCACCAGGAAGGCTAAAGAAAATCCCAAGCTTTTCCACAGCTTTATCAGAGGAAAGCTGAAGGTAAAAGAACAGGTTTTAAGGCTAAAGAGAGCGGATGGAAGCATCACTGAGACGGATGAAGAGATCTGCAAAGAATTGAACAAGGAGTTTCAGTCAGTATTTACAGTAGAAAATACCCCACCCCCTCAGATTGCAGTGATAGAAGCTCAAGGGCCGGTATTAGAGAACGTCAACCTTACAGCCACAGAGGTATGCAAAGCGCTGATGGATTTAGATGTTCATAAAGCTACAGGTCCCGATGACATATCCCCTCATGTGCTTAAAAAATGCGCAAACACAATATCAGTGGCACTAAGTATCATATTTAAGGAGTCACTGGAGTCGGGGGAGATTCCAAGATGCTGGAAACAAGCAAATGTGATACCTATCTTCAAAAAGGGAAGGAGGGATACGGCTCTGAACTATAGACCAGTTTCCTTGACCAGCATAGTTTGCAAAGTTATGGAGAAACTACTAAGGAAACATATCTCTCTTCACTTGGAATCCTTCAACTTTTTGTCAGTGAGGCAACATGGCTTCAGAGAAGGTAGATCAACAGTAAAAAACTTATTAGAATTTTATGATGAGGTAAGCCAAATCTTACAGGAAAGAGAGGGCTGGGCAGATTGCATATTCCTAGACTTCCAGAAAGCGTTTGACACTGTTCCACATGGGAGACTTATTAGGAAGCTGCAATCAATGGCTAGAATAGGTGGAAATGTTTTGGAATGGATAAAACCTTACTTAGAAGGAAGGGAACAGAGGGTTAGAGTAAGACACTCAGTGTCTGAATGGAGAAGAGTTAGTAGTGGAGTTCCACAGGGTTCAGTTTTAGGGCCACTTTTGTTCCTTGTATATGTAAATGACCTATCAGAGTCTGTAAATTCATTCATGAATATGTTTGCAGATGATGCAAAGATTGTGAAGAAAGTAAAAAACGAGAACAATGGTAGAGAACTTTAGGAAGATCTAAATAGTCTGCAAGAGTGGTCAGAAAAGTGGCTAATGAAATTCAATACTTCAAAATGTAAGGTACTGAGAATGGGTACAAGTGCAAGAAGGCTCAAGCTTGACTACTCGGTGGCTGGAGTACAACTTCAAGAGACAGAAAATGAGAGAGATCTAGGAGTAAACAGACTGGCAGATTTATCTCCAGAAATACATATATATGGCATAGTAAGGGCAGCATATGCATTCTTATCAAATGTAAGGGTAGCCTTCAGGCACATGGACAAGGAAATGTTCAGAAATATTTATGTAACCCATTTGAGGCCAAAACTCGAATATGCAGCCCCCTTTTGGAATCCACACTTGAAAAAGCACATAGCTAAGCTTGAAAAAGTTCAAAGACATGCCACGAAACTGGTGCCAGAAATACGCAATCTCAGTTATGATGAGAGGCTGAGGGAATTAGACTTACCATCACTCGAAGCTAGAAGATTGAGGGGGGATATGGTGACAGTCTTTAAATTCCTTCATGGTTATGATAGAGTGAATAGGGATCGATATTTTGATATGACTGGCTCTAGAACTAGAGGTCATAGTTTGAAGCTTCATAAGAAAACTTCTTTGCAGGATGTAAGGAAATACTTTTTCAGTGTAAGAGTAGTTGATAATTGGAATTGGCTAAGCGAGGAGGTAGTTAATGCTATCTTAATCCATAGTTTTAAGGACAGGTATGATAAATATCACTAAGTATAAAATGGAACCGATCAGGAGACGGGAAAATACAAGCTTTGGGCTCTTTCCCGTAAACACAATTAGGTAAGTACACATTCACCACTATACAATTTACTCAAATCACTCTTCTTAGATATTTGTCGATAAAGGGTCACCATTATCCTCCTCCAACACCACACTGGTTGGGTCAACCACGAGGTAAGTGGGCAAGGATTGTTAGACCATTATTGCATTACGAAAAACTCCAATTGCCTATACTACCTGGAGTACGATATTTAATTTATAATAATAAATGAAAATCATGCGGAAGTATGTGTAAAGTACAGTAAAATATATATATATTTATTTTTAATATAGTCCCCATTTGGGAATGGACACAAAAGTATTGAAGCCGGGAATTAAGGCTGGATGCCATCTATATAACCTCGCCGTGGGATCAAACTCGGGTCCACCACCTCTCGAGTCAAGCATTTTATAACTACGCTATGACGATCCCCTATGTCATACAGTAAAATATTAACTTTCAATTAAGTATGCTCTACACACATCTACCAAATTAATTAATTTAACTAATATGTAAATGTCTCAATAACAAACGAAATGTCTGGCAAAAGCCATAGATACAAACATAGACATCCAAATAAGCAAAAGCAAAATGACTGCCATCCCTCTGTCACATACTTGAACTGATCAGAAACATACGCATCATTCCAACCTCTCTGTCGGCGCCCTGTGTCTTCGTGCCAAAGATTTATTTATGTCTCAAGTATTTCTTTACAGGCACCTTGATGTCTTTGGGAGATAATAAAACACGGGAGGGTCACTAAAAAGCCCCTATTCCACGTGCAAACACATCCCCAAACACAGTGTAAACAAGAACACGCCTTTTTTGTTCTGCTTCGGATACTCGGATGATCAATAGCCCAGTTATTATTATTTTACTTTTACTTTTATTATTATACTCTGAGGCGGCTGGTCGAGGGTTCGTGCCCCGTCACGGACTGAGGTTAGTAAGGGCATACACTCAGGGTAACGATTACATCTGCCAAAACAAGTCCTTCGCAAGAAGGCAACCGTCCCAGCCCTTAGTAGAGAAGGGAGTTCGTGACGTAAAACCGAATCCAATCCATTAAAATATTTCTATTATTATTATTATTATTATTATTATTATTGTTATTTTTATTATTATTATTTTACTTTTATTATACTATTTCTATTATTATTATTATTTTACTTTTATTATAATATTTCTATTATTATTTCTACTACTACTACTATTAGAGTAGCAGTACTGCAGCTTCTACTTGTTCCGGTTTTACGTCACGGACTCCCTTTTCAACCAGGGGCTAGGACGGTTGCCTTCTTGCGAATGACTTGTTTTGGCAGATGTAATCGTTACCCTGAGTGCATGCCCTTGCTATCCTCAGACCGTGACGGGGTGCGAAGCCTCGACCTGGCGCCTCAAAGTCGCGGACGCTACCGCTTGAGCCACGGTGATATACAGTACTGCAGCTTCTACTACCAACCTTTTTATTGTAAACATCATATTTAAAACAACAGCATAGCAACAGGAAAAGGATTTCAATATACAGTTTAGAATATTATTTCTCTCTAATAAGCATGTCTTCATGTTTTCTGTAGGTATTATGACAGTAAATTATATATTTTCTAGATTTACAGCCGAAAATTAGAGAGATTATTTTACGTGGCGAGATTATAGTGCCATTTAAAACAGCTTCAGTAAAAAAAAAAAAAATCCCTCCCTAACGCCCCACGGTGGCCTCAATTGAGGGTCTGTCAACTTCAAAGTCGAGCATTATGACCACTCGGATACTGAAGACCCCTAAACAGCTTCAAGAACTGATAGCCAAAAAATTCATTAAATAATTTTTATACGGCTAGATAAAAATGTCAAATGAAATATTTTCAAGAATTTATAGCCAATGTGAGATCGCCAAGAAACAGAGCTGGGGTGTAATAAAGCAAGAATGGCAGAAATTCTCAGTATGCCTTTGAAGTTACGATAAGGGGGATGTCGAGCTGACATACGGGGAATGCGTGGACTGTTTCAAAAAGAGAGAAGATATAACATTAAAAAAAAAGTACTGTAGTTAATTATAAACACAAATATTAATACCAGATGATTATGAAGCACTTGAAAAGAATAATAACAAAAATAGCATTAGATAAAAGAGTAATAATAATAATAATAATAATAATAATAATTATAATAATAATAAAAATCATAATATTATTATCTTGTTACTAATGTGATAATAATAATAATAATAATAATATTGATAGCTATGCATTTTTTTTCCTGTAAATATCCAACAAAAGAAAACGAGATACTTTTAGGGGTGATTATTTTTCTACGAAGCCATTTTTCTTTTTGACATAGTAATTAATAAGTAAATAAATACATAAACAAGTTATTCAAAAAGTAAATAAATATAAGATTAAATAACATAAAATTACAATTATAAATATAAAAAAAAATTGCAAAGCCAAACATTTCATTTCATATAGCAAATCTCATAAAGTATTTTTTGTTGTGTATTAATTACATAGTATTTAATATGAAGCAACAAAAAATTAGAGATGGCCTGAGAGAGAGAGAGAGAGAGAGAGAGAGAGAGAGAGAGAGAGAGAGAGAGAGAGAGAGAGAGAGAGAGAGAGAGAGAGATAATGGATGATTGTGACGATGACAAGATATAAAAAGGAGTGGGAGGAGAAAGAGGTTGATAGATGGGACCAAAGACTGACTGACAATAGTGCAAATTTCATTACAGCATAGACAAACTTATACATCATAGCTGCAAGTCAAAACTCCTTACCTGCTGCTCAAATGTTTCATTTGCTGACCACAGTTCTGGTACAAATTATATACAAATAAATATACAAGACCTTCCTTAGACATCTTACTTAGGATATCTTAATGAACACCTGTAGCAGTTAGTTTTATAGAGTCTTATATAAATGTTGCATCTTCTATTAATACTATTTTTTGCAACATGTATAATCAAATGCATTATCCTTTATTTTTTTCTTTACACTGAATGATGACAGATAACATTTTCTCCTTGTTCTTCATCTTATGTTTATCTCACAAGGCTACACAATTAATCAATTGCTTTACACTGTGTATGTATGTTGATAGAATGACGAGGTGAGATGGATTCAAATAATTTCTGATAAACATGTGTGTGTGTGTTTTGACGAAGCCTGCCCCCTTTACAAAGATGGTTACAGTAACTGTACATATATGCATATGGTACAAAATATCTAGGTTCATATGCATAAATATAATAAAATTTCCAGAAAAATCTTATATTTTATATACAGTATTGTATGGGAGGAAAAGACTCGCCAGGTTGAAAGGAGACTTAAAAAATACAAAATTTTCCTTCCAAAAGGGATCTTTATTCTCAAAATAGAATCATGAATTGATACAAAGCAAAATCCAAAGAGTTACTACACAAATATTACAAGCTTCTAATGCACAACTATCTAATAAGAATAAAACACACCAGCTAGTTTTGGAGCGTCTGCATACGAGATTAATATAATGAGAAATCACATTAATCATAAAAATTAGATACAGACTAATCTCAAGTTTTGCTATTAAGAAGCTAAACAAACTCAGAATAATGAGAATTAATTTTTTTATTTCTCAGTTTAACCTTTATGGATTTTTTCTCAACATGTTTTCATATCCTGCTGAAGTCAGAAAGCTGGCCACAATTGAAGATTTAAAAAAGGAAGGCAGTCAGGCTTCATCACGCATCATGCCCTGTACATCCATCAGTGTTTTGTAACATGAAGAAATTACGTTCAAAGAGGATGGGACAATCGGTCTTTTACTACCCTACCCAATTTAGTCGGATCACATGTAGGGTACACGAGTGATATAATCTTTCTCCTTACACACAGGAATATCCCAGTTAGTTGCCTCCTCTGGATTGCAAGGCATATAAGGGAGGAAATATTTTTCCTCAACTATTCTCTCTCTACATACAAAGGTCACCATATGCCTTGTTAGACCTCCCCAATCACCAAGGATACTGTTGATAATTCCAAAAGAAATATATCACTATCTTCTTGAAACAAAGCCTCATAAGATATATATTTAAGTCCTTTAAGTATTATAAGATTTCTCTTGGATAACATTATAAATATTTTTCATTACAAATTACTGTACTATATTTAAAAAAAAAACATGCAGTTAATATAAACTTTATTATTTATAAAGAGGGAATGTTCATACACAGAGTCATTTCTATGGGTCATGATATCTTTTCCGTCAATTACCAGCGGGTCGCAGTCTGAAAATACTGAATAGATAATGAAACAAAACAAAAAATAATGAAAATAATCTCCTAATAACATACCCTACCATAAGGCTTCCTAAGTTCATAAAATAACTTCCTCTCTTGACTCCCATAATAATTACCTCTTTTGGGGATAGGAATGTCAAACTAGAATAAAAAAGAGGCTACTGTACTCATGTAAAACTCACACATACAAAAATCCTTCACATACAAAAAATTTTAAGTTCAGAAAATACTTCAGAGCAGTTAGAAGCGACCATTTCATAAGAAATCACAGTCAATATATAAATTAACAAACCATCGTTTCATTAACAGGAGATATAAATGCTAATAATTCATGATTGTCCAGTATAATACTTTACACAGTATACTTGAAAACTTTTAAATCAGCAAAAGAGTGATTTCATGAAAAAGATACAACGCTTGTAGCAGTTTGAGTAGTCATAAAATCTTTTGGCTTCCCTCATCTGGGGACACCACAGCAGGTCAATTGTCTCTATATCACCCTATCCCTTGCGACACACCTCAAGCCCTCATGTCCTCTCTCATGACATCCATGAGTCTCTTCTTTGGCTTACCTTTCTCCCTTCTGTCTGGAAGCTCCATCTTCAGCAGTCTTCTTTCAACATGCTCTTCGTCCCTCCTAGGAACTTGCCAAAACCATCTCAATCACGCCTCTCTGACAATGTCTGAATAGAGCATCATTTGTAAAACTGCAAGAGCTTCAAAGTAATGAAAACTATCTCCATAATGCATAACTGTATAATCTCTATAATGAACTAAGATGGAGAAATACACAGTTAAAACCAAGATAACCCTAATATAACAAAAATAAACACTGCATATTAAATATTCTTTGGACTAAAAAGTTTCACTGAATGAGATTTATATTTCACAGCTTCATCCTGCAATATCTTCTTTTGAGAAGTCTACTTTTCTTTAACTCCAATGTATTTCATCATAGTTTACTTCGTCTTTGCTATGAAAACAATAAGTCAAATATATTGTAGCTATATTTTCTCCACTCACAATAGCAATACTGGCCCTGTCATGTTTTCATTGGTTACTGTTTGGACAATTTATTTTGTCATAATTTAATAAGGCTGTTTCAATGTCACCACTGGAGGATGTCTCTTTGTGACATATTTCACACACAATGCATGATTCGTCTTTCTTTGGATCTAAGTTTCTTATAGCCAGTCCTCTTTAAATAACACTTTCCATATATCACACACAAACTCCTTCTTTATCATGAACTCTAGAATGGTTCTGCAAATTTTCTTTTCTGGTAAATCTTTTGTTACAAATGCTACACACGTGTGGCTTTTCTCCAGTATGAATTAATGAATGTCTGTTCAAATAACTTTTAAAGGTGAAGGTTTTATGGCAAACATCACATGTATATAATTTTTCACCTTTATGAACTAATATATGCTTCACAAAATTTTTTTTTACACCAAATGATTCATGGCATATGTTGCAAACATATGGTTTTTGACAACTGAGAATAGCGATACACTTATTCAGGTCTCCTTTATGGATAAAAGACTTTTGACGCATTTTACAAATATTTAGTTTTTCTCCAGTGTGAGCTAATAAATGTCTCTTCAAAGAACCTTTATCTGAATATGACTTAAGGCAAATATCACACTTGAAAGGTTTCTCTCCCTTGTGCAATAATAAATGCCTTTCCAGATGCACCTTCTGAATAAATGATTTATCACAAATGCTGCAAGTATGTCTATCATCACTATGCAGCCTGGCATGCACTTTTAATGTTTCTCTATTTGTAAAATACTTATCACATATGTTGCATATATAAGGTTTTACACCACTGTGAATCATGGAATGTCTATTCAAATTTGCTTTTTGGTTAAAAGATTTGTTACATATGTCACAAGTATACGGTTTATCTCCACTGTGAACTACAAAATGTTTATTCAAAGAACCTTTCTGGGTAAAGGATTTCTGGCATATACTACACACATGAGGTTTTTCTCCACTGTGACAAACAGAATGTTCTTTCAAGCACCGTTTTGTTACAAAAGTTTTTTGGCAAACGACACATCCATACGGTCTTTCTCCAGTATGAACTAATTCATGTCTCACAAGATGTTTTCTTACACCAAAAGACTTATGGCATATGTTGCAAACATATGGCTTCTTACAACTGTGAATAGTGATGTGTTCATTCAGGTCTCCTTTCCGGGTAAAAGACTTTTGACATATGTTGCAAACATGCGGTTTTTCCCCTGTGTGAACTAACAAGTGAATCTTCAAAGCTCCTTTATCTGAATAAGACTTATGGCATATATCACACTTGTGAGGTTTTTCTTTAGTGTGAAGTGATAAATGTCTTTTCAGATTCCCCTTTTGAACAAATGATTTATTACAAACATTGCATGTATGTCTTTCATCACTGTGTATCACAGCATGAAATTTCAAATTTTCTTTCGTCACATAAGACTTACCACAGATGTTGCATACGTAAGGCTTTTCCCAACTGTGAAGTAAAGAATGTCTTTCCAAGCTTTGCTTTGCTCTGAAAGTTTTATGGCACATATTACATACATGAGGATTTTCTCCATTATGAACTACAAAATGTTCTTTCAAATCTTGCTCCGTTGTGAAAGCTTTATGGCAAATATTACAGACATTTATTTCTGAGTGAACTAACAAATGGCTCTGCAAGACACTTTTTGACGAAAATGACATATTGCAAACAGTGCAGACAAATGATGCTCTTTTGTTGCCACATGAATCATGAAACTCCATGTTATAAACTTGAATATACAAATGATAATGTCAAATACTTATTTCAGCATATATTTTAAAATCACACGTTTATTTCCATATACAGTATCTATTAACCTGTGCATTATCTTTCTAAGCAAAAGAGAATTATTAAAATCTCATTCATAATCTTCATATTAGATTTCACTACGAAGATTAGTGTCAACATAATTGGTAAATTCTTTAACTCAGTCTATTATTAACTTGTCAAATGAGAAATGGATATAAAGGATATAAAGGAGAAAAGGATTTGAAGCAACTAGGCAATCATCAACATTCCATTCACTAATGTCATAGCTTTTGCTCTATTTTTTTGAAAAAAATTCTATTATTCACCAAAATCTTTTCATATGCCTTCACTGGGTATCAGTGTAATGAGTAATCACTACTGCAATGTTATAAAATTACTGTTTTCCATATGAGTCTATGTACTTTTTTCACTACTGATCCTCACTGAAATGAAGTAAACAGAGAGAGGTTGTAGATGGGTGATTAGCTAGATGACCTTTCTAACACCTGTGCGAGTTCGAAAATGGGTTTATCACTTCCTGCATTGAGCATCCTAACCATTGCATTAACTAGGTTCCCATATGCATTCATAGGTCTGAGTCTATGAACACTAAAGTCAGTTAATATTTTTGTTAATGTTGAAACAGTTGGAGTGTAAAGAATGTAATAATAAAAATATTCATTAAAAGAATCACATATATACAGAAGAGATATATGTACAGTCAACACGCTTTTTATGTGTTTCTATAATGAGCTAAATTGGAATAACGCTTCCAAAAAATAACAGTAAAAAAATAAGAAATGCGCGAGCTATGCAAGTGCGCGCGAGAAAAAGCTAAAAAAATGCTTCAGTTTAATAAGCAACTGCCTCTGAGGTAGTGTTCCACCATGCGCTTCAGTCTCTCTTCACCCAGTATTAACCCCAACAACAACCAGGGGTTTGCTCTCCCCCTTCCTCCTCCTCATCTCCTAACGCTCAAGTCACCTCTTCACCGCTGCCGCCTCCTTCTCCTACCGCTTATGTCATCTTTGTTTATGTTTGCAGATAGGGGTTCATTCTTAGGGTGTGTTGATATTTTTTTGCTGTACAGTATTTATTTGTAACTGTACATCTTTTATACTGTACACTATTAGTATATTAATATAAATAACAACAGGTCTTTCAGCTTTGCTATGCACTTATAAAATATGTTTCATTTATCTTATATCTTTGGCATAGTGTGTTTATGTACAGTTGTGAAATGCATCTATGCCTATTATCATTGTTTCTTGTGGAAAATGACTGGCTATATTACATGAATTTTAAATTACCCGTGCCTTTTGAGAACCTATCCTCGCGTTGTTCCAAGAGGTGAGTGTACCAACAATTGGTGTTCACATAGCTCTCTTATCTTTATCTTTATTTTTAAGTTAGATTATTGATGCACTTAAAAACTTAAAAAAAGCACCATTTTATGAGTCTAAATTAGTTCAAATTGGAATGGGGTGGACACAGACATATTGGAGCTGGGTAAATAAAGGTTGATGCCCTTCATAACTCCCTGCATGGGTTCGAACAAGCATTAGTCCTCTCCCTACTTAAGCACTCCAATACTGAGCTCCCAAGTATGATTTTTCTCTTACCAATCATGACAATATGCAGTTGATAAGTTAATAATTATAACATATTTCAGGTTGGTCAACCATGTAGAAAAGCTCTGTGTCACACTAGTGCCAATCTATATTTCAACTCTCTTCTTCACTTTGAAAAGTAATAAAAATCTATATAAACTTAAGGGCATGAAGGTAGACTACACAATTTATAGCAAAGCAAACCTAAGAAGGTAAAGATTCGTTTTATACATTCCTTGAATTTGGGACAAAATTATTTTTTTCTGATAAATCTCGATGGGTTTTGAATTATTTTGCAAACTGTATTTCTCAAAGAACTATAATCGAACTGAACCTAATCTAACTCATCTAAACTAACCTAACTAACTTTACCAAACTACCTTAACTAACCTAGATGAGTTAACCTAACTCAAATGCAAATCCTTACATACCTTGATGGGGTGAATTTGGGTGCTTTACCGAAATAGCTTGTCATGGTGACATGAGGTTTCGACTTACATTGTCACATGAATTTATTGTTAAGATATAATTTATTTCTAAGAGGCAATTTATGTCTAAGACACAATATGGTTCCCTTGATATGAGGGTCAAAGGAAGGTAGAGCACTTAGCACGCTCTGGATGCCACTATTATGATTTTTCTTCCATAACAACATAAATGTTCACCTCCACTCTCACTCTGCTTATATAAGATATCTGTAATACCATTGGTTAGGCAAATCAGAGTAGGAGATGCTAATTAATGTACCACCCATTTTTTCATGTCCTTAAAAACCATAGAAGCTGCTTTTTTGTTTTAGATTTTCTCAGGCTTGGGCTAATGAACTTTTATCAGCTAAAAATATAGAAACACTGCTGCTTGTTTCAGGAGCATTTTATTTCTACAGTTAAGAACTTCTATTCATTGATATTCTTGAGTTAGCTTGTGCCACGTTAATATGTCAAAGAATTACTACTAGGCTATATGAGGTATTAACGAGATATAAAAGGGTGCATAAAATTAACCTTAATCCCAGAGGACACTAAAACTTTTCGAGTTTCTAAGAAATAATAAAAAAGTCACTGTACCACTGCATTATATGACATAAAAGGATTTATGCTAAAGACTCATTTCATGCACCCCTCCATTACTCACATTTATACCTCACCAAATATTAATTCTCTAACATGTAAGTCTAAGACTAAATCTAGCCACTCATGGAAAATTTTTATTTTAGTAAATATCACGCAAATAAATTCATGGTCAATTTGCCCACCATTATTTACTGAAGAGACGAGACACACACTGCTGTATTAAAAGCCTTATTAAGGTACCTAACTTACCTACTTAACCTAACCTAGGTTTGGTAAAGTTGGCTAATTACCTACACTGAAAAGGTAAATTTAGGTGTTCATTACAGCAACATGGCTCATTTAAGAACTGGTGGTCTCTCATCTCTCAAATAAAATATGGCGGGCTCAGTCACAAGCTGTATTCATATTAATCGAGCAAAAGTTAATCTGAGCAATTTTTGCCAAAGTAACTATTTTCCAGGAGTGGGTGATGTTAGCTAAAGACATACATAGCAAAGAATTATTATTTGATGAGGTATAAATAGGAGATACTGAGGGGTGCATAAAGCGAACCTTAACAAGAATTACACTGATGACAGCTTGACTACCTAAAAAAAAAGACACAAAATCCCAATAATCACTAAACGTCATTCTATAGAGCATATACTAAGGGTTGAAACATCTGAGAGGACTGGTGGAGGGATAGCAATGCTCATAAGTGAAAGGATTCAAGTTGAAGAAATAAACTTGGCAATAGAAAGTGAGTTCAAGGAATTTCTTGTTGCTCGCATAAATACTGGGTCAGAGAGCATTATAATAACTGTTGTATATAACCCACCAAGGAACCAAAATAGGCTTGAAGTTTATGAGGAAAGTCATAGAGGTACTATTGAAGTCATAAACTCAGTTGTTAACATGGCACGGGAAAAAAAATGTAGGATTTTGATTATGGGAGATATTAATCATAAAGAGATAGATTGGATAAATCTTGACCCACACAGTGGTGAGGACTCATTCGGGGCAAGATTCCTAGATTGCGTACAAGGGAATTTCCTACACCAACATGTAATGGAACCAACGAGGGCCAGGGGTGGGGATGAGCCATCACTACTTCATCTAGTATTCACAGATAATGTGTTGGATATTGAAAAAATTGAGTATGAACCACCAATTGGAAAGAGTGACCACTGTGTGTTGTTGATGGAGTATATCACTGAAGATATTCTGCCTGAGAGTAGAGGCACTGAGGACATGAGGAGGAACTATCCGAAAGGAGATTACATCAAAATGAATGAGCTTTTTGCAGTTATTGACTGGAGAACCTTATTTTACAACAAATCTGTACAAGAAATGTATGACATCTTTTGTGAGAAATATGGGAAGATAGTAGATTGCTGCATACCTGTCACCAAAGTAGGTGTAATTCATGCCAGAGAGAAATGGTTCGATAATGGGTGTAAAAGAGCTAAGGAGTGGAGAGACAAATGCTGGAAAAGGTCTAGGAGGAGAAAAAACATAAATGCCTGGCAAACCTACACAAGAGCAAGAAATGACTACCTAAGTAAAAGGAGAGAGGCAGAGAGAGACTATGAGAGGGACATCGCCGGGAAGGCTAAAGAAAATCCCAAGTTTTTCCACAGCTTTATCAGAGGAAAACTGAAGGTAAAAGAACAGGTTTTAAGGCTAAAGAGAGCGGATGGAAGCATCACTGAGACGGATGAAGAGATCTGCAAAGAATTGAACAAGGAGTTTCAGTCAGTATTTACAGTAAAAAATACCCCACCCCCTCAGATTGCAGTGATAGAAGCTCAAGGGCCGGTATTAGAGAACATCAATCTTACAGCCACAGAGGTATGCAAAGCGCTGATGGATTTAGATGTTCATAAAGCTACAGGTCCTGATGACATATCCCCTCATGTACTTGAAAAATGCGCAAACTCAATATCAGTGGCACTAAGTATCATATTTAAAAAGTCACTGGAGTCAGGAGAGATTCCAAGATGCTGGAAACAAGCAAATGTGATACCTATCTTCAAAAAGGGAAGGAGGGATACGGCTCTGAACTATAGACCAGTTTCTTTGACCAGCATAGTTTGCAAAGTTATGGAGAAACTACTAAGGAAACATATCTCTCTTCACTTGGAATCCTTCAACTTTTTGTCAGTGAGGCAACATGGCTTCAGAGAAGGTAGATCAACAGTAACAAACTTATTAGAATTTTATGATGAGGTAAGCCGAATCTTACAGGAAAGAGAGAGCTGGGCAGATTGCATATTCCTAGACTTCCAGAAAGCGTTTGACACTGTTCCACATGGGAGACTTAACAGGAAGCTGCAATCAATGGCTAGAATAGGTAGAAATGTTTTGGAATGGATAAAAACATACTTAGAAGGAAGGGAACAGAGGGTTAGAGTAAGACAGTGTCTGAATGGAGAAGAGTTAGTAGTGGAGTTCCATAGGGTTCAGTTTTAGGGCCACTTTTGTTCCTTGTATATGTAAATGACCTACCAGAGTCTGTAAATTCATTCATGAATATGTTTGCAGATGATGCAAAGATTGTGAAGAAAGTAAAAAACGAGAACAATGGTAAGAGAACTTCAGGAGGATCTAAATAATCTGCATGAGTGGTCAGAAAAGTGGCTAATGAAATTCAATACTTCAAAATGTAAGGTACTGAGAATGGGTACAAGTGCAAGAGGGCCCAAGCTTGACTACTCGGTGGCTGGAGTACAACTTCAAGAGACAGAAAATGAGAGAGATCTAGGAGTAAACATACTGGCAGATTTGTCTCCAGAAATACATATAAATGATATAGTAAGGGCAGCATATGCATTCTTATCAAATGTAAGGGTAGCCTTCAGGCAAATGGACGAGGAAATGTTCAGAACTATTTATGCAACCTATGTGAGGCCAAAACTCGAATATGCAGCCCCCCTTTGGAATCCAAACTTGAAAAAGCACATAGCCAACCTTGAAAAAGTTCAAAGACATGCCACGAAAATGGTGCCAGAATTACGCAATCTAAGTTATGATGAGAGGCTGAGGGAATTAGACTTACCATCACTCGAAGCTAGAAGAGTGAGGGGGGATATGGTGACAGTCTTTAAATTCCTTCATGGTTATGATAGAGCGGATAGGGATCGATATTTTGATATGGCTGGCTCTAGAACTAGAGGTCATAGTTTGAAGCTTCGTAAGAAAACTTCTTTGCAGGATGTAATGAAATACTTTTTCAGTGTAAGAGTAGTTGATAATTGGAATTCGCTAAGCGAGGAGGTAGTTAATGCTATCTCAATCCATAGTTTTAAGGACAGGTATGATAAGTATCACCAAGTATAAAATGGAACTGATCAGAAGGCGGGAAGATACGAGCTTTGGGCTCTTTCCCGTAAACACAATTAGGTAATCACTGCAATAGTACATTCTCCAGTCACATCTTTAGCAGTTGTAGATTAGATTACCAAACCACATTTGAACATCTTTTCTAGATGAATTTGTAATTACCATAAAAAAATAACAGGCAAAATTTCCTTCTGTGGCACTTACACTAATAAAACAGAAATTATTTTCTAATCCTGTGGACGGAAATAAAATGTACACAACAAATATTGAGCAAAAAATATTTGTTTACAAGTCTTTCATTCGGTATTCCAATATACCGAACTCAAATCTAATTTCTTCACTACATTATATACAAAGGTTACGATAATTAAACAGGAAACACTGTATAACAAATTACAAGAGTCCCATAATCATTTTTTTCATATTGAAAAGTTAAGTCATAGAAATTTAACTCTTAGATTTCCTTTTTGTTTTGTTAACGTTTCTTTTACTACTTCAATAATCCATATACAAAAACCATGATCATCATCATCATCATCAGAGGGGTGGCTCGAATCTCTCTTCCTTTCCTCCTCTCTTAATTCCTTCGTTTGTTCTTTAGAGGGGAGATAAAAATACCTTCTCCTTGTTCTCCTTCATATCTTAAAAATATACTAAATGGGGTGAAGCCAGGGTGAAAATCCCCTCATTAGTATTTTCCTCCCACGAAAGAGACACGATTCTGCTATGGCTCGGCCACTCCTCCTTTAAGGAGGATTGTAGCTTTTGTATGTAGAATTTGGAAGTGGAGAAAGATTAGCAAACAAACAAAACAAATAAGCATATATTCCCATTCATCCAATGGCTATTCTGTTAAAATACTTAGAATACAGTTATTAGTAACCAGGTAACTGAGCAAATAAGTAAGAGGGTAATACGTACACTTAAAATGAACAGAAAAATAGCTTACTCAGTATATTAAAATTACCTTAAATTAACAGATGTAAGTATAATCACGAATAAATATTGAATATTGCAGATAACTGAATGAATCATCATCATCATCATAATAATAATAATAATAATAATAATAATAATAATAATAATAATAATAATAAAAATAATAATGATAATGATAATGGATGGATGGATTCGGTTTTACGTCACGAATTCCCTTTTCTACTAAGGGCTAGGACGGTTGCCTTCTTGCGAAGGACTTGTTTTGGCAGATGTAATCGTTACCCTGAGTGTATGCCCTTACTAACCTCAGTCCGTGACGGGGCGCAAAAAATAATAATAATAATAATAATAATAATAATAATAATAATAATAATAATAATAATAATAATAATAATAATAATAATAATAATAATAATAATATACAGGACAGAATTTCGATACACGACCACCAGTGATGTGTTTTATATCTTCAAGAAACACTCCTCCCTGTTTAAAGGCTTTACCAAATTTATAGCCAAAAAAATGGTGAAATAAGTCGGTGCTGTTCCAGTATGTGCTCTACCGACTTAGGATCTACCATTGCATTTGGCCAAAATATTAAAGATATAATAATTAATATGAATTTCTTTATAAATATAAAGGTAACAAATATAAAAGAACATTTAACGATAAACCACTCTAATATCATTAAAAAATCTGAATATGAATTAAATCTAGACATTCTTTCCTCATACTCCTGTAGCAATATCCATCAAGATGTGCCTGGAGCAGTGTGTGTCTCATCTTCCGTTATATTTGGATTTTTTAGTCTAACCACAAGCGTTCAATTAATTGCATATTCTAAATGAAATGCAGTTTTTGCTAGTTATTAATTAGATGTTAATTATATGATTAGGTAAATTAAATTGAAAAGCCGTGGAAGAGCACATAGTGGAATGTGAATGTTCATGGTATACCCCACATATTGGAAGAGCACCAACCAATAATACCTCATAGAGAGATTATAGAGCCAATCTAAACTGCCTCAAGAACTAAAAATAAATCCTCGACTTATGAGTCACTATTAGGGCTCATTATGGAGGTGGGCACAAGGTGTGGATGGCAAATTAAGTGTCAACTCTGCTGACCACTCTGACCACTCAGCTACTGTGACATACTACATAGCTTCAAGAACGGATAGGCAAACAATAATTAATTAATTTCCATATGGCTAGATAAAAATGTCAAATGAAATATTTTCAAGAATTTATAGCCAATGTGAGATCGCCAAGAAACAGAGCTGGTGTGTAATAAAGCAAGAATGGCAGAAATTCTCACGTTTTCCTAGATCTAGAGAAGGTCTTTGAACTAGCCAATGTGCCAGCGATACTCTCAGCTCTCATCGCAAAGCAGATCAAAGGAAACCTTCTCTCATGGATCAAGCAGAGTCTAAAAAACCGTAGTGCACAAGTCAAAGTAGAAGGGAACTACTCCACCTACAAAACCTACGAAAATGGGACCCCCCAAGGTGGAATCCTTAACCCCTTCCTCTTTAATTGTGTCATGCAAAAACTCATGGACATCGCACTACCACATGGAGCCAAACTCTTCCATTATGCGGATGACTTTGCCCTCGTCACAATAGGCAACAGAAGCTCCAACAAGACACAGTGCTGTCTCACCAAGATTCACCAAGCCTCCATCTCCCTCGGAGTTAAAATCAATGCCCGCAAAATCAAGGCCCTTCCCATCCACCAGTGGAGACCAGACACTAATCTGGTCATAGGTAACGAGCCTGTGGACAGGGTTACCAAGCACCAATACCTGGGTGTAGTCATCGACGGCAAACTAACCTTTGGACCTGAACTTCAACACTTGCGTGACAAATGCAGTCAGCGACAAGCGGTCCTTTGTCGGATGTCGGGCCTCTACGATGGTGCATCATTTAATGTCCTCAAAAGCTTCTATGTACAAGCTATACGCAGCCTCATAGACTATGCTTGTCCCACACTCTGGCTACTAAAAGACCAACAATGAGACAAGATAGAAGATATTCAAAACAATGCCATGCGTACCACGCTAGGAGCCCCCATGTGGACCAAGAGAGAAAACATCCAGATGGAATCGGGACTCATGCCACTCAAACTCAGAGCTCAGCAAAGACTGACCCTCTTTGTGGCCAAAACCACCACTGCCAAACATAAATGCCTCGCTGGCACAAATCTCCATCTAGCCCTCAATCGCCACCCTGACCACCATCCTAGAACCTGGGCAGCCAAGGTCTGTGCTAGCCTGCAAGCACTGATAGTCAGGGAGAATATCCTAACCAAGATACAGGACACTCCGCTTCCTGAATACCAATGCCCACCCCCATGGAATGACCAACCACTCGACATAAAGATCGAGCTCCCTGACAACCCCAAAAGCTTGGTAAACCCGTTTGTCCCTAAAGAAATATACAAGGACAAAATTCAGAGCTGGAGCAGGCCAAACTCTCAAGTCTACTGCACTGACGGTTCAGTAAATCAAGAAACTGGAGCCTCAGCCGCTGCCTTCACCACTGGAAACCACGTCCAATCCTGAAGACTGTCAAACTCCTGCTCAATGCCCTCGACTTCTTCACCCAGCAAGGAGCTGACCATGCCCTAATTCTCTCTGACTCTAAAGGTGCCTTACAGGCAATCAAGAAGCCACTCCTCAGAGACATTGTACGTATCATCACCACCATCCTCAGCCACAACTGTAGGACAACCAGCCTTGGAAAAGCCATCACTCTTGCCTGGATTCCCAGCCACGACAGCATCAAGGGAAATGAGGAAGCCGATCAAGCCACCAATCAAGCCACTCTTAGAGCAGAAATCCAAATATCTCTGCCTCCTGGGATTCAGCAGATAAAAACCAAAGCCACCAAGTCACTCCTTAACGTCCTAATAACTAAAGACAACCTGTGCACAGACAATGGCTCCCCCTCCACCTGGTGGTACAAAGCCACCACTGATCTTCAGCGAATCACCCTGCCTAAGAAGCTTCGACGAAGCACGGCGGTCAATGTGTACCGTCTGAGACTCGGGTACAAGTGCACCTGGCAAATAGGGGATAATATCATCAGGGAATGCACCTTCTGCTAGGTAGCCTCACCACATCCACTGCTCCACTACATCCTCGAATGCGATTCCTTTTCAGAAATTCGATGGAAAACTGGTGCCCCCGCAACATCCAGAGAAGATCCAAATACCCTTCATGTTGCTAGCTCCATAATCAAACTAGCAACAAACAACTACATGAACAGTCTACTAAGCATCATCAGTCAATACCCTACTCCAAGATAACTATGTAATAACTCTCTTTCACCACCAAAACAGGAATTCATGAAATTGTTTGATGTAAGCTAATAATCCTCAACTGAACACTTATGTTTTCCACTATCTTTACAGTTTTGCACAACCTCACCTGCGAGCCAAAATAGGGACGAGCGAATACCACCAACAATAACCAAATTTCACCCCACCTCCGCGCCAGAATAGGAAAGCCCATTCGCCCTCAAGAGCGAATACCACCTCCAATCAACAAAATCTTACCCCACCTACGGGCCAAAAAGGGAAGGTCCACTCACCCTCAAGGGAGAACATCAATGAAAAAAAGGGGATGTCGAGCTGACATATGGGGAAATGTATGGACTGTTTAAAAAAAAAAGTACTGTAGTTAATTACAAACACAAATATTAATACCAGATGATCATGAAGCACTTGACAAGAATAATAACAAATATAGCACTATATAAAAGACTACTACTACTACTACTACTACTACTACTACTACTACTAATAATAATAATAATAATAATAATAATAATAATAATAATAATAATAATAATAAATAATAATAATAATAATAATAATAATAATAATAATAATTATTATTATTATTATTATTATAATTATTATTATTATTATATTATTATTATTATTATTATTATTATTATTATTATTATTAAAGATATAATAATAATAAAACCGAAATAATAATAAGGAAATTATGCTGAGTTTTCTGTAAAAATAGAATACAGAAAACGAGATATTTAGGGATAACTATTTTATACCTATACAATGCCAATTTTTCTTGTAGAGTAATAAGAAGGAAATATATACATAAATAGATTATTTAGGGAGTAAATGGGTAGTTTACAGTTTAGCGGGCCATGCCGCTCAACGACCTCATCCCTCCACTCAGGTAAGTAGTTCGACTGAAGGTTAGGTAAGTATTTTTAGTTAGGATAGTAAGTTGGGAGGTTCCAGGGGGGGGGGGCGAAGCACCCCTGGCTAAGAGGTTAGGTAAGTATTTTTAGTTAGGATAGTAAAAAATTGTTTCGTATGCCTATAGTCACCAATTTTTGTCGTGTGTTCATCCGCCAGTTCTCTAGTTAGAGCCTATCGCCATCTATTGGTAGGTTTTGAACATTGGTCTGGCCCGCTAAACTGTAGGTGTTCCGAGTAAATAAATATTAAATGCAAACCCAACAATTCCATTTTATATATCAGGTACCATGATTATTTCTGTTGTATATCAATTACATCGCATTTAATATAAAATAACGAAAAAATTAGAGATAGCAAATGGAGAGAGAGAGAGAGAGAGAGAGAGAGAGAGAGAGAGAGAGAGAGAGAGAGAGAGAGGAGAGAGAGAGAGAGAGAGAGAGAGAGAGAGAGAGAGAGAGAGAGAGAGAGAGAGAGAGAGAGAGAGCATGTATATAAATAATAATTTGTCAAACAAAACTAATAAATACACATACCTTTGTCCAACAGCTCTGGCTTACAGTGCATGATTGAGTCACAGATAATTAGGCAAGAGAAGCAGTGTGATTACCTAATTGTGATTACCTAATTGTGTTTACGGGAAAGAGCCCAAAGCTCGTATCTTCCCGTCTCCTCATCGGTTCCATTTTATGACTCAGTGATACTTATCATACCTGTCCTTAAAACTATGGATTGAGATAGCATTAACTACCTCCTCGCTTAGCGAATTCCAATTATCAACTACTTTTACACTGAAAAAGTATTTCCTTACATCCTGCAAAGAAGTTTTCTATGACCTCTAGTTCTAGAGCCAGCCATATCAAAATATCGATCCCTATCCACTCTATCATTACCATGAAGGAATTTAAAGACTGTCACCATATCCCCCCTCACTCTTCTAGCTTTGAGTGATGGTAAGTCTAATTCCCTCAGCCTCTATCATAACTGAGATTGCGTATTTCTGGCACCAGTTTCGTGGCATGTCTTTGAACTTTTTCAGGCTTAGCTATGTGCTTTTTCAAGTGCGGATTCCAAAAGGGGGCTGCATATTCGAGTTTTGGCCTCACATAGGTTACATAAATATTTCTGAACATTTCCTTGTCCATGTGCCTGAAAGCTACCCTTACATTTGATAAGAATGCATATGCTGCCCTTACTATGCCATTTATATGTATTTCTGGAGACAAATCTGCCAGTATGTTTACTCCTAGATCTCTCTCATTTTCTGTTTCTTGAAGTTGTACTCCAGCCACCGAGTAGTCAAGCTTGGGCCCTCTTGCACTTGTACCCATTCTCAGTACCTTACATTTTGAAATATTGAATTTCATTAGCCACTTTTCTGACCACTTATGCAGATTATTTAGATCCTCCTGAAGTTCTCTACCATTGTTCTCGTTTTTTTACTTTCTTCACAATCTTTGCATCATCTGCAAACATATTCATGAATGAATTTACAGACTCTGGTAGGTCATTTACATATACAAGGAACAAAAGTGGCCCTAAAACTGAACCCTGTGGAACTCCACTACTAACTCTTCTCCATTCAGACACTGAGTGTCTTACTCTAACCCTCTGTTCCCTTCCTTCTAAGTAAGTTTTTATCCATTCCAAAACATTTCCACCTATTCTAGACATTGCTTGCAGCTTCCTAATAAGTCTCCCATGTGGAACAGTGTCAAACGCTTTCTGGAAGTCTAGGAATATGCAATCTGCCCAGCCCTCTCTTTCCTGTAAGATTTGGCTTACCTCATCATAAAATTCTAATAAGTTTGTTACTGTTGATCTACCTTCTCTGAAGCCATGTTGCCTCACTGACAAAAAGTTGAAGGATTCCAAGTGAAGAGAGATATGTTTCCTTAGTAGTTTCTCCATAACTTTGCAAACTATGCTGGTCAAGGAAACTGGTCTATAGTTCAGAGGCGTATCCCTCCTTCCCTTTTTGAAGATAGGTATCACATTTGCTTGTTTCCAGCATCTTGGAATCTCCCCCGACTCCAGTGACTCCTTAAATATGATACTTAGTGCCACTGATATTGTGTTTGCGCATTTTTTAAAAGTGTGTGTGTGTGTGTGTGTGTGTGTTTGAAAGGCTTCATGCGAATTTACTAAAAGAAGAGTGGGTGGAGGTAGGAGAAAGATGAAAAGGAGTAGGAATAGAAGGCGAGGAAGAGGAGAAAGCAAAAAACTAAAAAGTAGAAAGTGGTGGGAAAAAGATGAAACTTAGGAAGAACGAGGACCAAAGTGAAAATACGAGAAGAAGAAAGAAAATATTGATAAAGAAAATAACAAGAGCAAAGAAAAGAAAAAAAAAGGAGGAGGATTCAAATATATGACCAATTTCATCCAGTA
>JAXCGZ010000840.1:0-10000 GCA_037179515.1 Halocaridina rubra
CTCTCTCTCTCTCTCTCTCTCTCTCTCTCTCTCTCTCTCTCTCTCTCTCTCTCTCTCTCTCTCTCTCTCTCTCTCTCTCTCTCTCTCTCTCTCTCTCTCTCTATCTATCTATCTATCTATCTATCTATCTATCTATCCATCTATCTATGTATCTATCTATCTATCTATCTGTCTATCTATTTTACTTAACTGTTCGCCTCTCTCTCTCTCTCTCTCTCTCTCTCTCTCTCTCTCTCTCTCTCTCTCTCTCTCTCTCTCTCTCTCTCAAGATACAACGGTGATGAATATGCAGTTATACATATAGATGATATTAATAATAATAATAATAATAATAATAATAATAATAATAATAATAATAATAATAATAATAATAATAATAATATAATAATAATAATAATAATAATAATAATAATAATAATAATAATAATAATAATAATAATAATAATAATAATAATAATAATAATATTAATAATAATAATAAAAATAATAATTATATATCAATAATAATAATATTAACAATAATATTATCGATACTACTACTTGTGCTACTACTACTGTTACTACTGCTATTACTACTACTAGTTCTGAAAATAATAAAGATACTAATTAGAGATGGGAAGTTACTACAACTTCAGAAATGTAAATATGAATTCACCATATAATAATTTATGCTAAACAAATAATTATATAAAATTAAGTTTTAGCTTACCACTGAAAATGTTATCAAGATTCCAGTTAACTTTTTTTTTAAGAGCGAAATTCGTAGGAATATAAATTTTTAACAAAAAAGTACATTGGAATCTTAATAGTACTTTAAGTGGAAAGCGGAAGCCTGATTTTGTGTACATGCATACATATACACATGCTTCATTCCCCCTTGTAAGGGGGAGAGCTGAACCAAGAAATGTGCATTCACCATGATCCACACATACCTCAACCACTCCTCTCAGCTCCTTGGGAATAAAGGATTGCTACATTTCACCCCCCCCTTCCAGCCTGTTTGTGTCATCCACAAGATAGGCGGGCAAGGATATTCTACAATGAGGCCCGACAGCCGCAGCTGGATTACCCCCACCACTTCATCACATGGCAACTCCCCTAGCACCCGTCCATCAGAGTTCACTGAGCTAGCAGGTGCGAGTAATCCCTTTGGCTCACGTCATATATACACAATCTTCCTCCACTCATTCCTGTCTCTTGCACACACTCTTCCTGCTCCACTGACATTCCATGCACATTCAGTGCTCTTTTCCCGCCATCCATCCATCTCATTCTAGATTTCCCTCTTGACTTAACTCCAATCACTTCTGCACTCCGAACTGTTTTCACTATTCGTTCATCACTCATCCTTTCCATGTGTCCAAACCAACTCAACACTCTCTGATCTACCTATCCGACAGCTTCACTCCAACACCCATTCTCTGCCTGATATCCTCATTTCTTACTCTATCTATTCTAGATACACCAATCATACTTCTCAAACACCTCATTGCCATTACATTCAATATGTTCCTTTCATCCTCTCTTGCATTTCAGATCTCTGCTCTATACAATGCTGTCGGCACAATCACACCTTCATATATCCTTCTCTTTGCATTCATGCTCAAATATTTATTTCTCATTAAACTTTTCAACCCACCTAGACATTTACTTGCTTCCTTCACTCTGTGATTTACCTCTACACCTACTCGTCCACTCCTTGATACATGCGGCCCCAAATACTTAAAACTCTCAACTTCTTCAAGCAACTCCCCATTCACTCCTACATTCAATCTGTCAACAATAACACTCCTCGTGCATCTCATAACTTTACTTTTATCTATATTCACCCGCAACTTCCTTCTTTCACACACACACTAATAAACTCAGTCACCATATGACTCAATTCATTCTCAGTATCAACCACCAGTACAGTATCATCCGCAAATAGCAACTGATTCAATATCCACAATCTTCTATCCTCACCCACTTGTTCCAAGCCTCCGTCTAATACTCTTTCATTTACTGCCCTTACCACTCCATTCATATACACATTAAGCAACCATGGCAACATTATACAACCTTGATGTAACCCTACATTCACCTCAAACCAATCACTCATAACATTCCCAACTCTCAAACATGCTCTACTATTCATGTAAAAACTCTTCACCGCATTTAATAATCTGCCACTTATTTCATACAGTCGTAACACCCTCCACAACTCCTCTCTATCTACACTGTCATATGCTTTCTCTAAGTCCATAGAAGCCCAAAAAGTGTCCCTACCTTTCTCCAAGAACTTTTCACACATCTGTCTTACTGCAAACACCTGATCCACACATCCTCTTCATCTTCCTATCCTGAACCCACACTGTTCTTCCCCAGTCATTCTCTCAGAACCTTTCCTAATTCTCTTGATTAACGCTCTTCCATATACCTTCCAACTACACTCAACAAACTTATTCCTCTAAAACTATTACACTTATACTATCTCCCTTCCTTTGTAAAATGAAACTATTCATGCACTCCTCCAATCAACTGGGACCCAATAATGCAAGTGCAAGGGTTACAGCTCAAATATATATTCGCATTCCTGGCAACCCCTTTGAGAGAGAGATACGTAATACATTGACAAATCAAGGCATTCCTTCTGAAGAAGTCTTGATTAAGGAGCTTTCTCGCAAACCAAACTGGGTTTCCTTCGCAATAACGATGTCGAAAGGATTTGAATATGTGCCTTACAAACTGAATCAATGGCCTACAGGCACAAGTGTCCAGCCATTTCGTGGGGGCAAACAATGGACACAACCTGGGTATTCTACAAAATATCCCAAACTACAGTCATACCAAAATAAACAGCAAAGAGCTAATGAAACAATCTCATATACGCGAGACTACAGAAAGAGACACGATACAAACCTCTCTTATCGCCGTCCACGCACAAGAGACTTCTCCTGGAGTGATGGCTCTTACAACCCTAGACACTCACCTAGGCATGCAAACTTTGGGAAGGCCCGATCATACCACGGCACGTACTCAAACCAGCGTTACACATCCAACGGCAGGTACAGACACCAGGATCCATGGGCTAACCCCAGAACACACTACAATGATGAATTCCCAGCAGAATCACACAGTCGAAACTACAACTATGACTATGGATACCACCCCAATGAAACATGGTAAGAATGTAACATTAGTACATGTGAACGCTCAGTCCCTGCTCGCTCATTTTGAGGAAATAATAATGCTAACAAAAGACTACAACATAGACATCCTCTGTGTAAGTGAAACTTGGCTTCCTCCTACAACTGAAAATACATATGTGAATATCCCAGAGTTTAAAATATTTCGCAATGACCATGGCCGAGGGGGTGGGGTTTGTATTTATGTTAGAAATTATCTTAGTGCATCAGAAATAGCCACAGGTTTAGAAAAAACTGAGGAGCTCGAAGATTTATGGATCACTGTGCAGTATCAGAAACTTCCATCTTTCATTGTAGGGTGTGTTTACCGTCACCCTAAAGCACCTACCAGTTCATTCAATCATCTACTAGAAACATTCAGAAATATCTGTGTGCGTCATAAACCCATATACATACTTGGTGATTTTAATGATGACTTGCTCTCAGCAGATAACAAAATGAAAACGGTGATCAACACCGTGAAGTTAACACAAATAGTGACAAAACCGACCCGCATAACCCCCAATTCTAGGACTCTTATAGATCTGATAATAACAAATAAAGTGGAAAGTATACTCTATTGGGACGTAGTTCCCTGCCCAATTGCAGACCACGAGCTGAACATTGCTATGCTAAACATAAACAAGCCGAAAAGGAAGCCTCTCCTCAAGACATTCCGGTGTCTAAAAAATTACTCCCCTGATATCTTTTGTGAAACATTAATCAACAACACAAATGCACTTAATAGAATTAAATACACAGATAACGTCGATTTGCAGGTTGAGATTCTAACAAAAGTCTTCCTTGAATGCTTAGATAGTTGTGCACCCATTGTAACAAGAAAAATAACCCGCCCCTCCGCCCCCTGGCTAACTAATGACATCAAAGAGGCAATGCAAATCAGAAATCAAATGCAAAAAGAGCTAAAAATGAATAGATATGATATGACTCTCCGAGAACGTTATAAAACAGAAAAGAAACGTGTCAGATCTCTCATCACTGTAAGTAAAAAAGACTTTTACAAAAAACAATTTAATGACTCTAGACATGATACAGCAGCAACATGGAAAGTAATAAGAAGCATGATACCAAATGAAAAGAGTACCTCAGAAAGTTATGAAAATATTACGGAGTTGAAAGACAAAGCAGAAAACTTTAATAACTATTTTGCTAACGTTGGCAAAAATACATATGAAAAAACTCAAAAAACATCAACTCAGTGAATATGAGTAATTGCTTAAATGACAATTCTTCCAATGAAAACACAAGAGAGTACTTCAAGATTATTCCTATCGATTGTGCTACCCTAATTCTTACCATAAAGAGCCTAAGAAACTCTGGCTCTTATGGTTCAGATGGTATACCATTTCAGTTCATCAAAGATGCTCTACCCGTGATTGCATCCTATTTTCTAACTATTATGAACACTTCCATTGTTACTAAAAAGTTTCCTGACTCTTGGAAAATAGCACATGTAATACCTCTGCATAAAAAGGGGGACAGAGAAGATGTGACAAACTATCGTCCCATTTCCCTCCTACCCATTTTCTCTAAAATATTAGAAAAAATTGTTGCATGCCAACTTATGTCATATTTAGAATCAAATAGAATAATAAGTATTAACCAGCATGGTTTCAGACCGAAACTTTCAACGGAAACTGCACTGCTTAAAGTTACGAATAGTATATATAATAATATAGATATGAAAAAAATATCTCTTCTCGTATTATTAGACTTATCAAAAGCCTTCGACAGTGTAAACCATGAAATTCTTTTAAGTAAATGTATTAACTTAAATATTGATCCAAGCTGGTTTAGCGAGTATCTATCTAATCGTAAACAGTCCATACGTCTTAACAACATTATCTCTGTGCCAAAAAATGTATCATTTGGTGTTCCACAGAGATCAGTACTTGGTCCTATCCTCTTCCCCATTTACGTAAATGATCTATCTCCTTTCATTTCTGACTGTCTAGTCGTACAATATGCAGATGACACTCAACTACTCCTTAGTGGTGATATTAATAATCTCCCAGAGCTAACTTTAAGAGCAGAAAACACTCTGTCAAAAATTAAAACCTATTTCCAAGAAATTGGACTGTTAATTAACGAAAGTAAAACACAGTGCATATTTATTGGTTCAAGGTTCCACATAGCACAAATTCCAGAAAACACAACAATTAATTTTTGCGACAATATTATCACACCTAGCAAAACAGTCAAAAACCTAGGAATTCACTTAGATAACCACATGTTGTTTGATTCCCACATAGATAAAGTATGCAAAAAGGTTACAGGAACATTAATGTACTTATCATGTATAAAAGACAATTTTGAGACTACCACTCGAATAACTGTTGTTGAATCTCTAGCCCTAAGTCACATTAATTACTGCACAACTGTTTGGGGAGCTACCACTAAGACTCAGATAAACAGAATACAGAAGCTTATTAATTTTGCAGCTCGAGTTGCCCTGGGAGGAATAAGAAAATATGACCACATCACACCAGCTCTCAATAAACTTGGGTGGCTGCGGGCAGAAAATAAGGTCGCTTATGCTATTTATGTTTTTGTATTCAAAATTTTGGACCATCATTATCCTAGCTGGCTATTTGATTTAAAAACAGTTAGGGATATAAGGGGAACCAACACAAGACAGAGCAGTGAGCTCTTTATTCACAGAACAAACACAGAAGCAGGTTCAAAGATGATCACTATCAAAGGGCCAACACTCTGGAATAATATTCCAGAGCATCTTAAAAATGCATCCTCTTTCACAGCTTTCAAAGGCAAACTATATAGTTTTCTTTTGGACAAATAGTTGCTGCTCATTAAGAACTAATTATTCTCATTGTAAGGAAACAAATATGGAAATGATGCCGATAATAACGATCCTGTATCTAGTGGCATACTTACTACTTTGTTATTAACATTATTGTAACATTTTTATTACAGCATTATTATTTTCTATGAAAGCTACATTTAATTTAACTATATGTCTAACCCTCTTATTTGTTAGTTTAATTACATGTCTACTTATAAGTTACTATTAATGTTGAATAACCATTGTACAAAATGGAAATAAATGTTTTTTTTTTTTTTTTTTTTTTTTTGTTCCTGAAACATACATTCAACAACCTAACCATCCAATCTAGTAGTGCCTTCCCACCTTTTGACAAGCATTCAGCATGACACCCATCTATCCCTGGTGCTTTATCTGCTTTCATTGCTCTCATTGTCAAATGTACCTCCTCTTTTGTTATTTTTCTATCATTCTCATCTCCTAACATTGGCATTCTCCATTCGTTTTCCACAGCCACAATCTCTGCCTCTCTATCACCTTCCTCATTCAGCAGGTTCTTGAAATATTCAGCCCATCTGTCTCTCACCTTTATTTCATTTAATAGCAATTGCCCATCTGATCCTTTCACTCTCTCCTCCCTAACACATTCACTTCTCCTCACTCTTTCCACTTCCTTCCAAAACATCTTTTTATTCCTTTCAAAATTCTCAGACAAGCATCTGCTCCACCTTACATCCGCTTCTCTCTTTGCCTCCCTCACCTCGTGCTTTGCAAACCTCCTCTTTGCACAATACCTTTCATACGCCTCTACATTACCTACCTGCAACCATACCTCATAAGCCCACTTCTTTTCAGCCACAACTTCACTCACCTGCTCATTCCACCATTCACTACCTCTCCTTTTACTTCCACCAGTTTGTCTCCTTCCACACACTGCCTCGGTACACTTCATAACTTCCTCTTTAAAACAGCCCCATTTTTCTTCCACTCCTTCCTCCACTTTCTCTTTCTCTACATGCCACATTTTCCTCACACTAGCTTTAGACTCACAGTCTTTCTCTTTCTTAAACAATTCATTCACTTTCAGCACCTCTCTTCCTCTCTTGCTTCTCCTCTATCTCCACTGTTCTCCCACTCTCACTCTACTTTCCACTAAATAATGACCAGATATTCCACCACTAGCTCCTATCGGTGCATTCACATCCAATACTCTTCCAGTCACCCTCCTGTTCACCACAACATAATCCATTAATGCTCTATCAACTACTCTTCAATTATCAACTCTGACCCATGTGTACTTGTGCACATCCTTCTTTTTAGATACAGTATTGGCAATCAACATCTCTCTTTCAGTACACATTTCTATCATTTTCTCTCCACTCTCATTCTTATCAGGTACTCCATACTTCCCAATTACACCATCCACTGTCTCATTCCCTACTCTAGCTTTCAAATCTCCCATCACCACCACATTCACATTCATTCCCAAGTCTTCCACACACTCGTTTATTTCATCCAAAATTCTTCTCTTTCTTCCTTTCTTCTTTCACTGCCAGGGCCACATGTGCTCACAAACGCCCAAGCCTCGCATCCCAGCTTCATTTTAGCCACTATTACTCGAGAAGATACTTCCTTCCATTCCACCACACACACTTATTCATCTCTTCACTAACTAACAGTGCCACTCCCTCTCTCCCTTTCTCCCTCTCAACTCCAGACACCCTGCCAACCACTCTCCCAAATGTCACCTTACCATTCCCTTTTATCTTAGTTTCGCTCTGTGCATGTACATCTATCTTTCTCTCCACAAGCAAACTCCTTATCATCTCCCTCTTACTTTCAATTACACCACAACCACGCACGTTCAGAGACCCAGTTATTAGGGTTCTAGCTGGATCTCTCCTGCCAGAATACCCCCCGCATCTCCTGGCTACTCGTAGGAAGTAAAAATACAGAGGAGGGGATTCCCAATGTCCCAGCTCCGCCCCATTTGGACGACTTTTACGACACGCAGGGGAACACGGAGGGACTATTCTTAACTTCCCTAATTAATTATAAAGCACAATCTGTTGGTCTCTATTTCCAATAATAATGATAATAAAAATAATAAATAATAATAATAATAATAATAATAATAATAATAATAATAATAATAATAATAATAATAATAATAATAATAACATAAATCATTATTGTTATTTTTATTATTATTATTATTATTATTATTATTATTATTATTATTATTATTATTATTATTATTATTATTATTATTATTATTATTATAAAATTAAATCAACAACATTATTAACAAATATAAAGTAATTAAAATTTATAAATCAATTAAATAATTAAAAGTAATTTATGCCTTCTGTCTAATATGTAATTAATATAATATTCTTTTTGACGTTCACTCTCTCATTATTTTCAGGCTCGAGGCATCAGTCTTTGGCTGTATGTGCTAGGTGTATATATTGATGTATGTATTATGTATGGAGATTTGTGTGTACTCTGTATGTGTATATGTGTATTGTTTATCTGTGCATGTATGTATGTATTTATGTAAGTTTGTATGTATGTATGTATGTATGTATGTATGTAATTATTCATGTATGTATCTTTGTATGCGTGCATTGTATATCTGTGTAGGTAGGTAAGTAGGTAGGTAGGTAGGTTGGTAGGTAGGTAGGTAAGTAGGTAGATAGGTAGGCATTGAGGTAGGTAGGTGGGTAGGCATAAGAAATAGTGGGTATCTTTGGATACTCAAGAAATGGGTGCAGCATCATAGAGCACTACATAATTAATATAAGATTCAAGACACCATGCTTCCAATATCTCCTCTGAAGAAAGCACATCGAGAGAACTTCTTCCATAGCGATAACAGATCTCTTTGCCAGAAATTATATTTGACAAAAGATTCGTTTAGGCTAAGCATGAAAGCTTTCAGAGGTTACACCTCCATCACCAGCCAGTTATATAACATTGATTAAAAAAATGTCTTAGAAAAGAATATTCATAGTGGCCATAATATCCCTTTCCACTGTCTCTTTCCAAGATATTTAGGTTTTTCATCAGTGTTTATTTAACTGCCTGATAATCAAGGGCTATGACCGAAAGTCTGTACACCAAGTTTTAAAGACTCTTTTGCCATATACTTCTGGATTAGAGATCTGTTATCTCTGTCGTTCTATGGGAAGGTCTCTCTCTTTATACTCTTCAATTTAGATATATGTTGCATGGTGTCTGGAGACTTGCTTGAATTATTCAGTCTCCTAGGATGCTATATATATATATATATATATATATATATATATATATATATATATATATATATATATATATATATATATATATATATATATATATATATATATATATATATATATATATATATATATATATATTCACATTACCGTATGTGAAAACATGAATTATATTTACCCCTGATCGGGACTCGAATCTAAGGCACATAATTACTGTGCCAAGGCACTACCAACTACACCAATTAAGATCTAAATGAGAAACCAACCTTACAGCTTAACTGCTATACTAGGAATGAGCGCATTCTATTTGAATGCTTTTTTTTTCATATTACAGTTTCTCCTAACCTCACTCGTGGCTTCGTTTGCTCATTTAATTCAAATCCCAATCTACTTAGGGACCAACAATAATCAAATAAGCACATCACCATATGTGATAACATGAACCATTTTTACCCCGACCGGAACTTGAACCTAGGACTCATACTTATTGTGCCAAGGCGCTACCAATTACACCACAGAAGGTCTAGCGAGTTGGCACAGTAATTGTGTTCTAAGTTCAAATCCCAGTCGGGGTAAGAATTATTCATATATATATATATATATATATATATATATATATATATATATATATATATATATATATATATATATATATATATATATATATATATATATATATATATATATATATATATATATATATATATATATATATATATATATATATATATAGAGAGAGAGAGAGAGAGAGAGAGAGAGAGAGAGAGAGT
>JAXCGZ010000840.1:25000-32500 GCA_037179515.1 Halocaridina rubra
TTGTTTGTTTTTTCCAGACTATTTTGTAACTAAGATGCATTTGTACTTTTGGTAGGAAGCTATATTGGATATTATCTGACTTCACGGATTACGTTATTGTGAAATATGTTTGACGTGTGGGTGACCCAAGCAAGGCGGTGATGGGGGGAGCCCATGGTGGTGACCCTTTATCCCCAAGGACCCAAGAGGAGTGAACATGGTATAGTGGATCGCAAAGTTTATCTTGACATAATAATCCAGTGTTTTCTCCCTGTCTCTCTCCTCTCCGTCTCTGTATCCATTTTTCATTGCTCAATTACTGGGTCATTTTTATCCCGTGAGGTCAGAGCTAAAATCTAGACAAATATTTTGTTTTTCATTGTTAAGACTGCAGTTTGCGATAACATCTCTGGCGACGAAATTAATACTTTTTATATAGTTAAGGTAAGGATACAGGATATGATAATAATATATTAACTACTTAATATTATAATAAATAAATATTATATATAAAACGTCCTGGTTTAAGCACCCTTAACAGTGTATTATAAAAATAATAATAATAATAATAATAATAATAATAATAATAATAATAATAATAATAATAATAATAATAATAACTTTTTATCTGTGTGTTATATAAAATTCTGCAAAAACAACCCGAAATCTGGATTTTTTTTTTATTTATTTATGAATTATTCTCACCCGTTATAGATTTTATAACTTGAGAGAATAAAAATAATAATTCCGGAAAAAATAAGTAAATACACAAATACACGTACGTACAAAGTATATTGAATGATATGGTAAGTATTGTTGAATACAAAAAATAATAAACTAACTTAGAGACATGTTTGGTTTCGGTTTTACGTCACGACTCCCTTTTTCTACTAAGGGCTACGACGGTTGCCTTCATGCAAAGGACTTGTTTTGGCAGATGTAATCGTTAACCTGAGTGTATGCCCTTACTAACCTCAGTCCGTGACGGGGCGCGAACCCTCGACCTGCCGCCTCAGAGTCGCGGACGCTACCATTTTGCCACGGAGTTTACAGAGGTACGAGCATGGAGCAATAGTTCGTAAGAACAATTCTGCAAATGACAATTAGTTTAAACACACACACACACACACACACACACACACACACACACACACACACACACACACACACACACACACACACACATTTATGTTTCATAATCATTTCTTGGTATAATTTTTTCATAAACTAAAATTTTATTTTAAGAGTTGAGGAAAGAAATAATATCTCCACTATAATATTATGTTAATGAGTGAATGTGTGCTTTGACTAGGCCATCCCCCCTTACAAAAGGACTGCAGACATTTATGTATATATAAGAGATGATACGGGAGGGGGCCGCGTTAGCTCAGTGATAGGCGTGCATGTTGGGAAGTGACAAGCCCGACTAATGCGGGCTCGATCTCGTCGCGGAGTGCTGGGAAGGACATCTAGCCTTAATCCCCCAGCTCCAAGCTGTCTTTGCCCAATCCTTTTGAATGGCTACTCATTGCTACATATGAAAAGCCCACCCCCCAAAAAATCTATGGCACGAAATAATGAGTGTACCATCTATAGTGCCTTGTTCCTGCCCACTCAGCAGCCATATTGATTACACCTTTGTAAAAAGATAAACCGATTTATGAGTCACAATTAATCTCCATGCGAATGGAGGTGGGTACAAACGTTTTAGAGCTGAGGGAATAACGTGGGATGCCCTTCATAACGCCCCGCGGTGGTAACGAACTCGGATCTGTCGAATAACGACTCGCGCACTCTACCAATGCGCTATTGCGGCCCCAGTGACACCAATATAAATAATAGATAATTGATAGTATCCAAGCTTATATATATACCCAAAGATGCGAATATGATTATTACTATTTAATACATACAAAGGAATTTTGGTTCATAAAATAATAATAATAATTATTTTAGTTAATAATAATAATATTATTATTTATTGTTATTATTATTATTATTATTTTTTATTAGAGGGGAGATGAAGGGGGGGGAGCCAAATGCATTTTTATTTTTACTTAATAATTTTTCGTCTCCAAATATACCATCGGAATATAATCAAAAATTCTGTCACAGGAGAAAATAACCTTAATTAGCAAAAGTCACAAAATTCAACATAAAATGCAATATCCAAAACCTGAACACATAAATTATACCAGTTTGAATAGCAACAAATAGTCTATTCAAAACTATGATATGCAATAAATATGTAGACATGAATGAAACATGAAGAGAAAAAGGAATGAAACAGATGAGAGATTATCCGGAATAAGGCCCTTTGGCTGAATTTGTTTAATGAACATAGAGTCACCTATTAATAAGTTCAATACATTTTGGAAAAATTTTTCCTTTTTATAATATGTATATTTTTTTTTTACCTTTTTATAATGTATATTTTTTTTACCTTTTTATATGTATATTTTTTTTTATCTTTTTATATGTATATTTTTTTTATCTTTTTATATGTATATTTTTTTTTACCTTTTTATATGTATATGTTTTGTCTACCTCTTTATAATATGATTCACCTATTTATAAGTTCAAAACGTTATGGAATATTTTCCCCTTTATATAATATGTATATTTTTTTCCTTTTTATAATATGTATATTTTTTTTTACCTTTTTATAATGTATATTTTTTTCCTTTTTATAATATGCATATTTTTTTTACCTTTTTATAATATGTATATTTTTTTTACCTTTTTATAATATTTATATTTTTTTTTACATTTTTATAATATGTATATTTTTTTTACCTTTTTATAATATTTATATTTTTTTTTACCTTTATAATATTTATATTTTTTTTTTATCTTTTTATAATATTTATATATTTTTTTTATCTTTTTATAATATGTATAATTATTTCTCTCCTTTCATAGAAAGGAAGTTGGGATCAAATATAGAGAACGACTCTGGGGGGAGTCGGTATCTATACCTGATCACAAATTTATTCTCGTGTGATACGAATGGGGAAGATTATGTACACGCGTGTGTGCATGTTTGGTGGTGTTTGTACGTGTGCCATCACATTCATACCACCTGCAAAAAATTGCAGAAAAACACATTCATACCACCTGCAAAAAGTTGCAGAAAACACATTCACACAAACACACATACGCACACCCTCGCGCACACACAAACGAGAGCACATAACTCCTCCCCGTTAGTATAACAAGAAAACACTTCCAATCGCAGACTACGAGAGTTCAATATCCTTTAGTAATGTAACATAAGTTTGATTCCGTTTCGTCATCTTCGCAATATGCAATAACTCTTCTTCCTGCTATGCTCCACTGCCCTTGGGTACCATCTCCCATCTATCTACATCTCACATAAGCACTTCATACGCGGGACTGGAACTACTAATGCTGGTTTCTCTCTTAAATGTACGCTTGACCTCCACCCGTTGGGGTGCGGCGCCAAAAACCTTGAGTGTCTGCCACCACCCAAGGCTCCGACGACGCATTCTCGACCAACTCAAATCCTGGAGTGGCTACAACGCCACCCCAGGCTTTGAATTGGACGAGATTCCTAAGGATGAAAATCTCACATACATTTCTAACATTCGTCAGCATTCATCACCCAAGCCTTTAGATGACGGGTGCGTAACTTCTGGGATTCCTCCGTTGAATTTTCATTTGCTTTCGTCGAATAACTGGGTTGATGGGAACCAGTTTTTTAAATGTGACTACTTTTCTTTCGACTTTTGAATTTGGATTTTCATTTTTGTTTTCTTTTCCTTCATTTATTTTTTTTTCTGTCTGTTCTTTTTCTACAGTTTCTTCCCTTTTTCCCTGGTCTCTCTCATCCTCATTTTGATGACTAGCTTTGGCTGCCTCAGTCTCGCTTCCATTTCCTTCTACAGCTTTACCCTGACACATCTTGACTGTCTCCAGAATTTGTTTTTTCTGTGTCTTGGTTTTTCTCTTCAGTTTCTCAAGAGCGATCTTCGCTTGCAGGGCCTTTCTCAGTGGGTCAGGTTTGACCTGGTCAGCTTCATCGTAGCATCCGCACTGGAGCTGTTCTTCAATCTCTTTCTCATTTCCTTCAATGGGCTCAACCAAGTCTTTTTCTCTCCCCTCCTCTTCTACCTCGTAAGGAGGAATAGAATCTGTGGGATAAACATTATAATCCTCGGGGAGAGAGTCTCTGAGTGCTTTGTTCCTTCTTTGCATGGCGAACTTGCCCAGAAGTGCCACCAAACAGATGGAAGAGAGAGTCATCAGACAGTAGAGAACCGTCGTTTGAGTTACTCTCTTTTCACTCCATTCCTTCAAGACTTCGGTCATGGTCTCAGATCGAACTGTGACTTTCTCATAGTTTTGCGAGAGTTTGCTCGCCACGCGGTCTGCGAAGTCTACCATCTTCTTCACTGGAGGATGGTCTTCAACCAGAGCCAGGAGACTTCCTCGCTGAACTGCTGGTTCTTCGTACTTGTGGAGCCATTCCAGATTCATCTTCTTCAGGAAGACATGAGCTTGTCTTCGGACGAAATGCTGGTTTCGGAATTCTTCAAGGTGTAGTAAATCTTCTTCAAATTGTATCCGTTGAGTAGAAACTTGTTTGTAGAATAGTCCAAAAGGGACCAAGAAAGTTGCGGCAAGAGCCAAGAGAACGAGTACAATAGTGTTAAATGCCATCGTAATAATTCTCTGTAATTTTTAACAGCGAAAGCTCACGTGATGTTACGTATATCCAGGGTGCTGCCGATCACGTGATCTCACTTGAGTTGCCAACTATGATTTATTACCTATATTTACACTGACGTACATACGACGTAAAAGCACTTATTTTAAGTCACTCGCATAATTAAAAGTGAGAATAAAACATTTATTAACGAGAAGACATGAGATAAATAAGAAAAAATACGCTGTGCTATGAAAATCTCGACTTAAAAAAAGAAAATACAGAAAGTGAAAATGGCAACGAAGATTTAAAGTAGACCATACTCATCACGTCGAACTGTTCCCACATGACTACTTCTAATAAATATTTCACAATGTGTCATTTTTGCGTATTTTTGAGCATCCCAAGTTGTTCATCCATTTAGGGTCATTATTTCTTGAATTGAATTGTTTCATGGGAATATAGCCTTTCTGACTATTTTTACATTCTTCATCCAAATTTATATTAACTGACGGACTGGTGTGATTACCTGTGAGAGAATGTACTGTTTTGATCTCATCACATCCCGAATTCAGAATCTGAATTCCAGATCAAAACTTAGCACGAGGGTCTGCCCCTCTCTTTTTTCTCTCTTTATTTAATTTTCGTGCTTTTCCCCTACATTCCCTTATATCCTTAATCCCCTCCCTTTTTTCCCCCTCCTATCCTATCCCATCCATCCGCATCTCATCTCGTGCTAATCCTTGACCTGTGGTACCCCCTTGGTCTAAGATGCTACCTGCGACCTGACCTGCTGGATCATCTGCCCAACTCTGTAAAAAGGGCAGATTAATTTTTATTATTATTATATCTCACTGCCCTCTTATGTTCAGAGACTCACTGGACTAAAGAACGACCTGTGTGTCCTATGTACACTTTATTGCAATCATTACAGTTGATTTGATAGTAGTCACCGTGGCTCAAGCGGTAGTGTCCGCGACTTCGAGGCGTCAGGTCGAGGGTTCGCGCCCCGTCACGGTCTGAGGTTAGCAAGGGTATGCACTCAGGGTAAGGTTTACATCTGCCAAAACAAGTCCTTCTCAAGAAGGCAACCGTCCTAGCCCTTGGTAGAAAAGGGAGTCCGTGACGTAAAACCCGAACAACAACAACAACAACAACAACATTACAGATGATTTGATATACTCCCTCATTAACTTCTTTATTGTTTTGGCTGACGTTTACTAATTCCTTTCTTAGGGTGATGTGATGGTTAAAAGTGAATGGAGACTGTTTGCCTAAAACATCTTTTATGATGCCTGTGGAATCTTCCCTCATTGAAATAAAGGACAATCTCAATTTATCTAGGGGGCAATGGACCCCTGACATAATTGATAATACTCTTCTGAAGCACAGCCTCAACGAAGTCATTCCACAAGATAAACCTCCAAACCCTATTGTAGTTTTTCATTGGGTATTTCTTTATTTTTTAATTCATTTATTTTATTTTTTCTATTTGAGGTATGACTTTACTATTATCTTTATTATTTTTATTATTATTGTTGCTGTTGTATTTTGTTATTATTATTATTATTATTATTATTATTATTATTATTATTATTATTATTATTATTATTATTATTATTATTATTATTATTATTATTATTATTATTATTATTATTATTATTATTGCATTGGTTGTTATTGTTGTTGCTGTTGTTAACATTTCTGGTATTATTATTATTTTTAAGATTATTACTATTGTTATTTGTATTATTATTAGCATTAGTCTCATCGTTCCCAATATTTGTATTTTTATTTTTCAATGTTGTTCATTACCTTGCACTTTTTATTCTTTATATGCAATTGGATGTGAATATGTGTGAACGTATATATATTTATATGTATGTGTTTTGTATGTGCATGTGTATGTGTGTGTATGCATATATGTTTTTAATTATTTATTTATATGTGTGTGTATGTACATGTATATGGGTATGTGTGTGCATGTGTTTGTATATGTATGTATATATATGTGCATATTTATATATAATTATATTAATAATTTTTTATCACTATTCTTGTCATTTCTTCTATTTGGTTTGTGTTATTTTGAGCTCATTGGTCCTTTGCTTTATTATATAAAAGGGATTATCTACTTGCCGACCTATAATCGTAATTAGAGATTAATATATTCTATTGTTAATGAATGATTAATGATTTTGTCGGTTTTCTTTGATTAAGCGGATTATTTCTTTTGGATTAGACCTGACTTACACTCTTTCATTTTCAATTCTTTCAGGTCTCCTGAGTCTTTTTTGTTTTTACTCCCTCTGTCATTGTATGTTGCGCTCACTTGTTGGTCCCAATTGAGATTGAGATTTGAATTAAATGCGAAAACAAAGCCACAAGTGAGGTTGGGGGAAACTGTAATATGAACAGAGTGGCATTTAGATACAATGCGTTCATTCCTAGTATAGCAGATATAGCTGTAAGGTTTGTTTTCCTTTTAGACCTTCTGTGGTGTAGCTGGTAGCGCCTTACCATAGTAATTATGTATCCTAGGTTCAAGTCTCGGTCGGGATAACCATTATTCATGTTTTCACGTATGGTAATGTGCTTATTTGATTATTGTCGGTCCCAAGTGAGATTGAGATTTGAATTAAATGTGAAAACGAAGCCACGAATAAGGTTGGGGGAAACTGTAATATGGACAGAGTGGATTCAGATAGAATGCGTTCATCCCTAGTGTAGCAGATAAAGCTGTAAGGTGTGTTTCCTTTTTAAGAGCTTCTGTGGTGTACTTGGTAGCTCCTTAGCATAGTAATTATATGTCCTAGGTTCAAGTCCCGGTCGGGGTAAAAATTATATATATA
>JAXCGZ010000841.1:0-32500 GCA_037179515.1 Halocaridina rubra
GAAGCAGATGAAAACATTTTTATATCATTCAGCAACTCATTGTAAGTGGGAAAATGCGTAAAGTTTTCTTCACTTAAGTGTTTCATAAACTTCTAGTGTATTTTCGAACGCTTTCAAATCGGTAAACATGTCTGATACCAACTTTTCTTGCTTTTGCAGTCTTATGTTCAAAGTATTCAGATAATCAGTTATATCAGAGAGGAAACCTAAGCATAAAACCTTTCTTGATCTGAAAATTCTTCTTGATACTTTCAATTTTCAGTAATAAATATTTTCGGTACAAAATTATAAAACTTATCGAAATGCTGTGTTCAATTTTGAAAAAAAAAATATATGTATTCACACCATAGGAAAGTTACAAACTAACATCATGTACAGTCTCATTACAAAATATTATCCTACTTGAAGAGATTCTTTGCTCATTTTTTTGAATATTTTTTTCCTTATTGAATTTAAAAAAGAAAACATATTGATAGGCAGTCAACATTTTTCTAGGCCTACATCAACACTGAATATTCTTGGATATTCATTACACATCTTTTATTATACCTTCACATCTGACAAGTCATTACACTCTCCATCTCTGTTTCTCTTTACTTTATGTATTCTTCGTGCCCAGGCCGATGAAGGCTGGTTTATTTTATTATTTTTTTTTTGGGCCGTTCTGGTGACACAATCATTAGAAATAAATAATTAAATAAATAAATAGGGACATAGTTACCAAGGTTGAAATAGCAGAATGGTGAAAATATGACTCATTAGGCAAGGAATTGGCAAAATATACACAACTACAATGTATAGATTATCCCAGTAGTGTTATCTTGGGATAGCCTAGTGACTCATTATATTAACTTTACACAAATCGGCTAAATCTCAGAAACAACGAAAGCATACATACAATCACAAGTTTAAAGGAAATTTTGAAACCATATTGCCGTTATGAAGTTGTAGAATGAAAATAGGAGCAGTACAAGCCAATATTTGATCAAACTTATTTATCACTACTATTTTGCAAAGTAGTTTAAATACATAAAAAAATGGCGAAAATATTTGAAACGTGGCCTCCCCCCAAAAAAAATCATTTCATGCAGTTGCTGGCTACGTGCAATCTGCTGGATAAGACCATCATTCTTACCTTGATCTGAGGGCTGCACTGAACATCCTTAAGGGCCTCATGCGGCCCTAGGGCCGCAGGTTGGGGACCTCTGCTCTAGCTAATAATAATAATAATAATTATTATTATTATTATTTTTATTATTATTATTATTATTATTATTATTATTATTATTATTATTATTATTATTATACCGTCTTCTTAATCATGAAAAACAGGATATGACCAAAGCAATATTTCTTGGGACTGAACAGTCACAGTGTGACCATAATGACGAGTGAGTTTGTCTGACGTTTCAGTAACCTTCAGTGTTGATTTTTTATTTTCCTCTTGGCATATATGCTCAGTGTACACTCAAACGTGTACTTATATTTTGGTGCACTTATGCCTACATAAACGTGTAAGTACATATACACATATATGGCCATGCACATGCCTGCATGCATATTCACATACGTACATAGAATAAAAATATACATGCATACATGCATGAGTGTATGCATACACATATACTCATACATACATGCGCGCACACATGAAGGCATACATACATATATACATAGCTTTTGTAGGTGGCTCTGCCTACTAACTCTCCCCGAGATAATTTGCACTGCATAGCTTCGTCAGATCCACTTAGGAGAAGGAGTGGATAGTGGTGGCCTAACATTGCTTAAGCATGGAAGTTCTAGTTCTCCTTTATAAATCAGCCCACTGAGCAATGGAGTTTTGCTTTGCAGGTCCCAGTTTCGAATCCTGATAGTAGTAGGTGAAATATTTGAAAATAATTATAATAATAATAATAATGAAGCTTTTCCAATAAAACCACAAAAGGGTAAAATATATGCAGTATATATTTTAGTGTAAAACAATCCCTAGAGCCGACTAGACTTAATAATAATAATAATAATAATAATAATAATAATAACTTGATAATAATAATAATAATAATAATAATAATAATAATAATTACAATGATGATAATAATAATAATAATAATAATAATAATAATAATGATAATTTTTTAGCAAATACAGGTGAACAGAGCTAAACATAAGTGATAATAGATAGAAACTTTTTCTTCCCGGTAGCGAAGTAGACAGGCGGAGAAGAGAGTAACTGGCTGTTCTCTGAAAATTCTTAAGCTGATCCAAACTATTTTTCATTTTTGTGTGGATAATGATTCTCTATAATTGCCACTTTCTGTTGTGTGATTACTCAACTTTAATATTATTATTATTATTATTATTATTATTATTATTATTATTATTGTTGTTGTTGTTGTGCTTTGACTCAACCCTTTCCTCTTGCTAGGGTGATTGTTGCCTTTATATATAGATAGGTAAGATTTCATTATTATTATTATTATTATTATTATTATTATTATTATTAATATTATTATTATTATTATTATTATAATTATTATTATTTTTATTAATTTTCTTCAGGTTTTCATCACTTAAGATGGTTATCTAACACCATCCCAGAATCTTGCGTTTTGGTAGTCCTTGGAGTAGCCTTAGGCCTTATCGTCTTTTTCACCAAACAGTAAGTTGCTTTTTTATATCGTTTCTCCTTATCTTTGTTCGACATGCACGTACATACACAAAGGTAACTAGATAGATATTACCGTATTATTGCTTAAAAATATGGAGGGACACCTCCCCCTGTTTATTTAATGCATTTATACATCAGTTATTGTTAACTGGGAAAGTTAAACCCGTAGTTTAGTCATATCATTCATTGCTAAGTGTTCACTAGTCCAGTATCTTTAGAAAGCATTAACTTCAATACATATGTTAATATACATGTAGTTCCGTTCAATGCATATGTTAATATACATGTAGTTCCGTTCAGTAACCACGTTTTCCATATCTCATGTATTCATTGCCACGTGGAAGGAAATATATCCCTGGAGCTCAATCTCCGGTCTGTAGTTACTTAAAATATTGATTATTTGATATCTGGCATTTCCAGCTTGTGCAGTTCACTCTCCATTCTTCTAATTAATCATTAATAATTGGTCGGATTTTTTTTTCTCTTGTGCACACCTCACAAGTAAACCTTTTTAGCTTCTTTTAGTCATGTGGTTTTATTTAATCTTCATTTATTTCGAAAATCGAGTTATTTCAAGCGCTGAAATTACTTGGACCTATTCGTATTTCGTAGTTGGTTCGTATGTAAAGTATACACATTTTCAGAGACTACTGTATTATTACGTGAGGAAGAGATAGTTGTGTATGAAACATACTTATTTTGCCTCTTCCGGTTGCATTTTGTATGTAGTATTTTCACATCTAACTTTCTGTAAGAATAAAAAATTAGTCGGAGAGTAAAATAAGCAGATGTAAAAATGACATTTGATGTTGCGAAGTACCGGAATAGAATCAAAATAAATTTTAGATAAATGCCAGAGTACGCACTTGCCTTTGAAAGATTAATTATATGAAGAGTATTTATATTCTATATATAAATTAGTATACTTGGGTGAGCCTTAAATGATAATGGAAATATTCCTGCAGCTTAGCCATAATAAAACACTAGAAAAACTAATAAACCAAAGATAACTTCTTTTTATGAGTGCGATACTGGGACAGGCAAGAAACTCGCCCTCATTAGGCCCGGGCACCTAGGAAACGGTGAGACGAAAAAAATGTAGAGGTTTAAGGACAAGGCAGAAATAAGGGACTGATACACATTAGGAAAATAATAGGCTGAAAGAATAGTCGCAGTATTGAGAACTTGGATATATGGCACGATTAGGCCCTTAGATGACGATAGATCCGCTTTTTGAAGGAAGATGAATTATAAGAATTAGGAGAAACAGCAGGAGGAAGAGAGTTCCAGCATCTGGAGGTGGCTGGGAAGAAGCTTGCTGCAGCGACCAATCCGCAAGCTACAAATCTCCACACAGTACTTGTGAGACAATGGCCCTTGGCAAGTGTTACACAGCCTCGGCAGCAGGGGAGGAGTGCAACTCGCCAACTCATCAGAGCAGCAATGGAATTAGTAATGATAGAGAAGTGAAAGGGTTGACACCTTTCAACAAAGAGAAAGAGGATCAAGATCAGAAGTAAGAGAAGAGTCATTGATGAGTCTGATTGCCTTAAGTAACTCAAATGAGGAAAAGTAATGACGAAAACGAAACAGAGCCTCCCGTTTTTTAGAAGTAGATTTGGATATTTGGATTATGTGACTCCTCCAAGACAAGTTAAGCTATTTGGATTCCTAATATGTTATTAGAATTAAGAGGGTAGATTTCGTCAGCTTCAAAGATTATAGGGCTATCAAAAGGAGACGAAAATAAAGAAATGGCTAGACACTGTGTCTTGAAGGCATTAAATTTAATCAAGTTTGGGTGCCATTTTCAGATACTCTCTGTAAATCGGAGTTGAGAGTAGAATATACAGTGATACGAGACTAATTACTAATAGCAGATGAAGGTTGTGAAGAAAAGGCAAAGGAAAACGAATGGTTGAACATTAAACAAAATACGTCGATAAGAGAGGAGGATGCGGACTGGAGAAGATAAATGATGAAAAGAAGGAACTGAGTAGGTGAAAAACCAGAGCCCTGTGGAACACCACTGGTAACTGGGAATGAGCTAGATGGTGCACCGTTAACAACCATAGATATAAAATGGTCAGAAAGTAAACTAAAAATAAAAGAACAGAGAGAAGGGGTAAAGCCATAAGCAGGGTGGATGACCATCAAAGCTTTGTGCCACACTTTGTCAAAATCCTTAGAGATATCAAGGAAGATGACAAAGGATTCCTCATAGTTTTTCAGAGAAGACCGTACATAAGTAAATTAGAACAGGAAGTCACCAGTGGATTTTGCCTTGCAGAAGCTGTACTGGTGATCACAAATAAGTGAGGTACATTTAAGATGTTTCCAGAAGTGATAATTGAGTAAAGTTTCAAATACTTTAGCGGTAGCAGAGGTTAGAGCAAAGGAAAAGAGTGGTGACTCTTCTTAGGAACGAGCTGAATTAGAGCGTGTTTCCAGGATGAAGGATAGATACTGTTTAAGAAAATTTGGCGAAAAATACAGCAAAGCACGGTAGCCAGTTCATCTGTAAACTCCTTGATGAACCTTGCAGGGATACCATCGGGTCCAGATACCTTGTTCGTCTTAAGAGAGCAAAGAGCCTTATAGACTTTCCATGAAAAAAGAATAAGGGTAGAGGGGGGTAGAATTCGAGGAACAGGTGCATTGGAATCGCTTACGGAAGAGTTGGAATAAAAATTAGTCCCAAAGAGAGTGGCTATGTGAATGGGAGACCAAGCCCTAGAATCATCAGGATGAATGAAAGGAGGAAAACTTTATTTGCAGTTTTTGGAGGGGTTTTCGGCTAAGGACTGGAAACAATAATCAATCTGAGAGAAGTTAAGATCATCAACTTCCCTTCATGAAAAGTAACCTTTAAACCTTCGAATCTTAGCAGTGCAGTGATTTCTAGTTGTAGTAAAAAGAGAGCTAGGTAAATCAGAAGGAAAGGCTTAGTACGACTGGTATGCCCGATCCTTGGCCTAAGTAACCATGGAACAGGCACGGTCAAAGCAAGGATTATGGAGAGAAAAAGTTTTCATTGAGGAAGGGATGAACGCCTTCATTCCTGAGGTTATGATCTCATGCTTGTGACACTGGGACGAGCAAAGAAAAATGTTCTCATCGGGCACGGGCACTAAGAAAATATTTCAGAAAAAGTAGCAGCTAAGGAGCAAGGCAGATATAAGAAAATTATAAACAATGAAAAAGACAGGCTAAACGAATAGTCAATGTTATGAAGAACTAGAATAATAATAATGCTGAAGAAAGCAAAGAGGAGCAGAGATGGGAAGTGTTGTGTCTTGTCAGATGTGGAGGGATAGTAAGAGATGTATAACGAATAAGTCGGATTATTCAGTGTTGATGTAGGCAAAGGAAAATAACCATAGCTGAAAGAAGTCTTAACATCGAACCGTCCTGGACTGTTATTTTAAGTCCAAAAGACCTTCAGCTATAGTATCGCAACGGGGAATTGATGCCATGGCCTAACCTACTACATAAACTTAAGGAAGATTTAACATCGAGCTGTCCTGCACATATATCCAAGATTATTAAGTTGGGAATCTTCGTGGTTTGTTTAATTATATCAGCGAGAGGACAATCCCGAGTTCAATGAGTAACGGGATATAAATTATAGGACTGAAATCGAAACTTGAAAGATTAAGTTTTGCAATAAAATAAACGTAACTGTCTAGTGTTAAAAAAAGGAAAAAACACACACATGCACAAGATAGTTATTCTATGCCACCCAGACACCATGAAGTTCTGATTTTTTGTTTTGGTTATATAGTTGTGACTGTTCCTTCTGAGTATTCTGCCTTTTGGATTGTGTCATTAACATATCACTTTATATATTGTTCCATTAGGTACGAATCTTTATATAGTGTATCTATTTATTCACGTTCTCCTTTATTTCTGTTCTTCTTTATTAGCGCTATTGTTAACATTGATTACTTTTTTGTGTACTGAATATGTATGTTATAATTGAGATTAGTACCATCTCATACAAAGAAATAATAAGTAAAAGCTGAGTAGACTTCCAGTAATAAGTAAAAACGATAATGCATAGTCTAATGGTATATGGCAGAAACAAAAGATTTGAATAGTATAAAAGAATCTGTTACCGAATAATAGGAGCAAAGAATTCGTTATGATGAAAGTAAAAAAAAAAGTGCGGAATTTTACTCTGTATTTCCGCTGAAATACATAATAAACATTAAAAAATAATTGGAATTTAGAGACCCGTACAACACCAAATTTTATTTTATTTCTTATTTTTTTTTTCGGGCATCGAAACCCATCGTGTTTTCTCTCAATCCCAGTTCATACCATTTCTCACACCTATGAAAAACCTACGGATTGTAATTGGCATGTTTCATATATATCTGTATGCATGAGCCATTTTTCCCCCTACAAGGGGAGTGACTGAGCCAAGGCAAAATACTCTTGATTCGTTGGGAAGAGAAAATACAGAGGAGGGGATTACCAGTCCCCTCGCTTCGCCCCATTTAATCGACTCTTACGACACGCAGGGAAACACGGAGGAAGTATTCTAGCACCCCTACCTCAGGGGGAATGTTTCATATAGGTTAGGCCAATGTAATTTTTCTTGTCAAAGTCAATATTGATTAACGATGATAACTTCTCTTAATTGGTTTCAAGATGGGAAGAAAAATGACCTTACATTAGTGGAATGACCCAAAAGAAAATTATTCTCATTATTAAAGAACCCAGAAAACCACCCACACAAAAGCAAACTACACAAACGAGCAGTACACATCCTAAGTAATGATTAGGTAAACATCAAGAAGTATTGCGAAAGGGAAAAAGAAGAAAAAAAAAATAAACCCCCAGATGCCAGATAAAACACCAATAATTGGCGCAGAGCATTGCTATGTCATAGAAAACCGTTATAATGATCATTTTCTCGATAAATGATACATGGCCTTTTATATTTCTAGGTCATACCGCGAGAAGTGTAATTATAGTCGTTATTTATTGATTTAGCTATTCATAATTACTCCTTGTGATGTATATACTCATTACCTGACCATTAATTAGGCTCCTTGTTACGTACACACCACAAATTGCAGTTAGATATTTTTTTATTATCACAGGAGATGTGCGAATACACAGAATTTTATATAAGTATTATAAAATAGATTTGGTATGGCTTATGGCTCACGTAAGCTAAATTTAATTGTTTTTTAAGAAGTAAAAAGGTTAATAGAAGTGTGACTTGACTCACGTAACTTATATACTAGAGACTAAATAACATGCCTTGCGCTAAAAAGAAAAAGAAAAAATGTAAAGGACAATATTATGTTTAGCATATGCGTGTCATGTTGTTTCAATATCATAAAATCGCAGGTTATTGACTGATCAGCATCTGTGAGTGGCCACAGTACTTCTTTTTCATTAGCCGCTATGCTGCAATAACTATAGATTTATATATAGCTTAAGCCAGCGTAATGCAATGCTGTTATAAATGTGTTTCTACACTTTTTTTTTTTTAGTCAATGGAGGAAATATTCATTAAAAAAAATATTTGCTTGTGTCCCCTCCCCCAAAAAAAAAAAAATCTGTGTATCAAGAAAGAATGCTTGTGAATCTTGGTGACATATATTAAAATTCAAAAGGGGAAATATCTGTAAATATTTCTGCTTGGCCTAAAATAGAAATAAAATATTTCTGAGTGTATTAAGACTGGAAGAATGTGATTTAAACCCCATTGAATTTCATTTTTTAACAGAGAGACGGACGCCGGAGAATGTGCCGTGAACATTCCATTACCTCACTTCACATCCGATATGTTCTTTTTCATTCTGTTACCTCCGTAAGTAACATTATTACGCAAACATTATTAATACACCCAACATGAATAATATAGTGAAATATATCATTATAATTATATTGTTCTAGAGTAGATACTTAAAGGTATTTTTTCTTGGTATTATAAACATTAAATATTTGATGATGTTTTTGTCGTCCATCATTATAGACTTGATATCACATAATTCAAGTCTTATGGAAGGTATAGAAATATTAGTCTAAATACATTTCCAGAACTGATTGGAAAATGTCCCATAGATTATTTCCCAAGATTTATTGTGTTTATGACGATTTATCGTGTTATTTTTTTTTTATTTTCAAGAATTGTGTTGGAATCGGCGTACTCATTACATGATAGATCATTCTTCGATAATTTGGGTACAGTTCTCGTGTATGCTGTCGTGGTAAGTTAAATATTTTTTCTATTTACGTTGTAGTTATTGGTTTATTCATGTATTGCTTGGTTAAATGCATACTTTTACTCTTACACCTCAACGTGTGCAGTGAAAATACCAAACATTGCAAAAAATAAAAATAAAAAATAAAAAAAAAACACTAAAAAGCTAAAATTTCAATCATCAACTCGTTCTCTAACTGGTTAAGAAGTCACTTTAAAAAAAATGAAAACATTTAAATACCAAAAATGTCAATTATCAACACGTTTCTGAATTGGGGTGACCTAACCTAACTTACTTAACCAAATTTAACCTAATATCTAATATCATAATAAATATTATGGTATTTTTTTTCCTAAAGAGGGGTGTAAAAATAAATGTATTGCTTCACAAAGTTTGCGTCTCTAAAATTAGATTTTTTTTTTTTTTATAAATCCATACCTTTCATTATTTACAAAGCTCTTTGAAACATTTAGGCTACACATGTGACAGAATTATATAAATTCTCAGAACTGAGTTGTTGCTAGGCATTGTGAGTTTGTTAGCAGTTATTCGAATTGACAGTGGAAATATTGTATCACTCTGTAACGTAAGGAGGTAACTGTTTACTTTCACTCCCTCAAATAGGAAAAATCTCACCTTTTAATTTTTTATCATATTAGGTTAGGCTTGCTACAGTTTGTTCGATAGTTCAACCCTTCTTTTTGGTTGTTTTTAGATATTCTTTCATTGTTTTGTGTATTAATTTTACGTGTTTTGTGTTTTTTTTTGGGGGGGTAGGAATTAAAAATTTACCCGTATGAGAAAATAACTGATTAATCTTGGCCAAATCCCATTAGGCCTAATCTAACTCTTACTAATTCACTTTTCTAAATATTAGCAGTTAAGAAGGTTAGTCATACTTGTGAGTAATTTTTTTTTTTTTTTTTAATAGTCAAGTACGTTGTTGTCACAAGGAGTGGCCTTGTTTGTGTTGCTAAAACGGTTCATTTAGTAAAGTGTTTGTTGATATAACTTCGTTATAAATTTCTTAATGTAATATGTATTTTTTTTCCAAATTTTCAGGGTACGACTTTTAATGTCTTCTCAATTGGTAAGATATTTTACAATTTTAGAATTAGTATAATATATATATATATATATATATATATATATATATATATATATATATATATATATATATATATATATATATATATATATATATATACATACAGGGGGTCCTCAACTTACGTCAGAGTTACGTCCTTGAAACGTAATGTATCCTGAATTTCTATGTAAGTCAGAGCTCACCTAAATAAGCACCTATGCTACTGCAGTAGTAGAGTTTCTCCCTTCTCCATGCATTTCACTATCTCTTATTTCACTTCCGTGGTGATGGGTCTCCTTTTCTATGAAGCACTCCCAACAGAAGAATATGCACTATGCCTGGGAGACAATACAGGCCAAAAATTATAAAAATAAGTTAGCAAAACATCTTAACTCGAGGATCCCCTGTATATATATATATATATATATATATATATATATATATATATATATATATATATATATATATATATATATATAGATGATTGCTGCTATGAAAACACTTTTTTTTTGCCAATTTAGTAAAGATGCATTTAAATAATAATAATAATAATAATAATAGTAAAATGTTTTAGCGAGAGTATTTCTCTGTACTAGAATCGATATTGCTGTACTATTTTTGTTATAAATCACAGTATTGCGTCATTCCTTTGGGTATCGACACTGCAGCCCATATTTTATTTATATCTACGTAACTATGAGATTTATAAGGTATGCAAGAAGGTCGTCACCCTCGACATTGGAATATTTTAGATTTTTATAGTCGAAGAAAAAAAAACTACCTTAAAAGCACCAACTGCAGAAATGAACTAAACAGTCACCGTGGTTCAATCGGTAGCGTCCGCGACTCTGAGGCGTCAGGTCGAGGGTTCGCGCCCCGTCACGGTCTGAGGTTAGCAAGGGCATGCACTCAGGGTAACGATTACGTCTGCCAAAACAAGTCCTTCGCAAGAAGGCAACCGTCCTAGCCCTTGGTTGAAAAGGGAGTCCGTGACGTAAAACCGGAACAAGAACAAGTTACAGATGTCTTCCATAATTCCTATGACCTTTCCACCTTCAAAAAAAAAAAATTATCATCATGTCAGGGCCTTAAGCTACCTCATTTCTAGGTCTTCATATCTTTGACTACCTTTTACAAAATTGATCTATCGTAATCTGAGGGCATAGTGCTTCCATATTTCTAGGTTTTCATTTCTTTGGCTACTCTTCCAGTCTGTCTTTTTTGTAATGTTTATTATTCTCTTATTTCTGCTTTGTCCTTAAGCAACTACTTTTTTCCTAATGTTTTCTTGGTGCCAGGGCCTGAATAGGGTCAATTCTCTATGCCTGTCACACTCATAAAAGCATTTCATGTCTCACTATTAATCCCCATTATGGGGGTGCACACAGTGTGTGTCTGGGAAATTGAGGTTGGATGCCCTTCCTATCACCCCCATGGTGGGCTCGATCGCGGGTCTTACAAGTCCTGAGTCGAGTATATTAACCACTCGGCAGTCGTTGCAAAATTGGAGAAAGCGAACCTAAGGACAGCCTGAAGTGTGTTTTCTCCTGTTGATCTAGATTCTTTCAATATTTTCTGCCTGCCTACATGAAAATTGTCACTTTGCAGGTTAACTTTTAATAAAACTTGAGGATAGATGTACTTTCTCTTATCGTTGCCAGAGCTCTTGAAGTTGCTGTTCCAACATAGGCTTTATACATCTAATGTCTCTTGCGTTTTGCACACCAGACATACCTAAAGAGATTGCACTTTCATAATCATATGTTTATCATGGATACTGTATATCAAAGCTACATTGGCCATATCAGAATTAATATTTAAACTGCCTCCAACTCTGAAAGCATTAGGGGCAAGCCAATTTACAGACTCTACATAGATAACAACGAAGAACAAATTTAGAAAATGAGAAAATTGTACACAAAATGGCTTTCTCCTTAGCCAAAAGTAAATGGTTATGTACAACCCTGTATATTGGAAATATAGATATTTTCCTCTGGTAAACACATTAGAAATGTAGTCACATCCACTAATGTGTACTTGACACGTACATATTTCCCAATAGGCATATTGATATGTTAATTTTTCTTGATGTGTCAGTTATATAATTATTGGGTAAGTAGGTATTTATTTTGTTATTCATACTGAAACATAGGCATTTCCTCTGTTAAGTACTCTTGAAATGTAGGCCTATTCTCAATTACAAATATATGGATTTAAAATTAAGCATTTCACGTGTTATTCATATTTGAAATGTAGGCATTAACCTTATACATTTTTGAATTGTGGACATTTCCCATATTATGTATTGCTGCAACGTACACAAACACACACACACACACACACACACACACACACACACACATATATATATATATATATATATATATATATATATATATATATATATATATATATATATATATATATATATATATATATATATATGAAAAGGAGACATATGTGTTTAGTATACACTCTGAAGATGTATTTTCATTGTTCAGTAGGTAGCCTTTTCATAGCGTGAATTGCTGAATATAGTAGTACTGAATTATAAATTAAGTGTCATTTCAAAGTACGGTTTTAGTGCTTTTTCTGAATCGTCATTACATTTGAGTATTGCTAATTTATTTATAGACACACCTCAGAGTCGATATATTTTAAAAATATATAAAATAATACAAACTTTTTTTTTTATCTTTTCTCTGACATCTAGGGAAGATTACGAATAAGGTGTGTTATACTACACACGAGTTTGACTTTTTAAAAGGTCATGGAAAGAGAGGGACAGAGACAGACAGACAGATAGAGAGAGGGGGAGGGTTTAACTCTTCGAAAGGCCATGGAAAGAGAGAGAGGGAGAGAGAGGAGGGAAGTTGGGGGGCTTAACTTTTCGAAAGGCCATGGAGAGAAAGAGAGACAGACAAACAGACAGAATGTTTATCATTCTTACCTCCCATTATACAATACCTGTTGAATCGATTCGTGGTACAATAGACCTGCTGAATAGACTGGTACATAATGATACCTTGATTAATTATCATCTGTTAAGTGCCTCAAGGACATCGCTATTTGGCCTTTAGTGTGTGTATATATATATATATATATATATATATATATATATATATATATATATATATATATATATATATATATATATATATATATATATATATATATATATATATATATATATATATATATATATATATATATATATATATACCTGTGTGTGTGCGTGCAGTTGCTCTGAAGATGGAGTAAATACTTCCAGAAAGATCTCAATACACTGTCGTTTCAGGCTTCCTTCACAGTTGACCTCTTCATCAGTATGTCAATTATACATATTTTGTCATAGATCACGCGCGCGCGCACACACACATGCATATATATATATATATATATATATATATATATATATATATATATATATATATATATATATATATATATATATATATATATATATATATATATATAGTGTGTATATATATATATATATATATATATATATATATATATATATATATATATATATATATATATATATATATATATATATATATATATATATATATATATATATATATATATATATATATATATGCAGTTATTAACCTAATTGTGCTAATAGCTCGTAACTCCCCATTTCCTAGTCGGTTTCTTGTATTGAATTATTAAATCTTATCACTGTGTTTTGTAGCAGTTTGAAAACATTTAGCATTTAGAATTTCCTTGTTTAGCAAATTCCAATTATCACCCATTCGTACACACATACGCACACACAAACGTGACCGCACATACAGGCAAAATGCTTCCTTCATTCTGCTTAGATGTTTTCTTGTAAATCTTTAAACCATGATCATTAGTTCTAGAGCACCCCCTGTGAAAGTCAAAGCCACAGAGATATCTGAGCATTGTTTAAAGTCCAGCCATTTCATGCTTAAGCCACAGTTAAGTTATTTAAATACATTTGATCATTTCATTATCTTTGTATCTGAAGACCAAGCGGCATTATCTCACAGGTTCTGTGTGGAGATTTGTAGCTCGCGGATTGGTCGGTGCAGCGACTGCTTCTTCCCATCTACATCCAGACTCTGGAACTCTCTTCCTACTTCTGTCTTTCCAAATTCGTATGACTTGTCTTGCTTCAAAAAGCGGATCTATCGTCATCTTAGGGCCTAATCCTCCATATCTCTAGGTCCTCTGTACTTTGACTATTTTTTCTGTTTGTCGTTTTCCTTTGTGTATCATGACCTCATCTCTGCCTTGTCCTTAACCTTTTTTTTTCCTTTATCTTTGTGTTTTCTCGTACCCGGGCCTTTATTGATGAGGGCAGTTTTTGCCTGTCCCGGTGTCAATGCTCAGTGGTCACTTTTTCCAATAGATGGCTCATACAGTTTCACCGATATTCAAAATATTATCTGTGAATACGAGACCAAGCAGTGATGATCCTCCACCAGTCCTCATTGCTTCGAGCTCATGCTATTAAAAAAAAAAAAATTATGTACAATCTGGGAGTATTATCCCAAAAGAATCCTCTTCACCATAAAGATCTACTCTGTTCCAGTCTACTTCTTTATTAATGAAATTTCGCATAAGGAATGGCCTACTTTCTCTATCGTGTTTGTGTTTGAAGGGAAAGTTTGAAAGGCAAGCACTGTCTGTTTAAGGTTTTCGTATTTCTTCGATATGACATAATGTAATTGCATTTTCAGCTAGTTTTTAAGTTTCCCTTTCTGTTATGTATATTCCGTATCCTCTCTCCGTCTAAGGACCAACATTGTATGGAGCTGCGTCAGTGGGTGCGATGGGCAATATCACACTCAAGTGAGTATACGTTTAATTAATTTGAACATTCACAATGAAATTATATAATATTGTACCTTATTATCCAATAAACCGGTTACAGTGAATTGTATTATATTGCGTGATGCTGTAAGATATATTTTGCTATGATTGTATTTCATGGTATTAACATTTATCCTCATTGCTGTAGATTATAAACATGCCTCAATACCCTTGGTAATTTTAAACTTTTAGGTAATTTTTTTACATATAGTATTTTCCTTTTGTCTTCACACTTTTTAGAAACTTTTCCGGTAAAAATTAAAAACTAAGTTGTGTATTGTTTTACCCAGGGTATTCAATTCAAATTTCTGTATCAAGGTTTTGCTTTGTGACCTTTTCCCCGACAGCTTCACCGAGTGCTTGGTATTTTCTTCGTTGGTATCGGCAGTCGACCCAGTTGCAGTGTTGGTCATCTTCCAAGAGCTTGGCGTCAATAAAGATCTGTATTTTCTAGTATTTGGGGAATCACTTCTGAACGGTAAGTTCTTAGAATGATGCCTTGATTTTCCTATTCATATTTACGAAAATACATTCATGATTATTTCCAAAGGTCCGTAAGAAATTACGCGCTTAAGAAAGTATCTATAAAAATTGAAGAATGGCCTGTAGAAGTGAAACACTTACGCACTTGGCCACAGTGCAAAAATAATACTTGAATTCTTTCTCTCCTCCACCATATATAGGTAATAATACGAGTATATAATAATAATAGTACTTAGGAGTAACAACATTGCAATTACTAGTATTTATAGCCTAGTGTCATTGTTTCTATTCCAGATGGAGTAACTGTTGTGATATACAACACCATGATTGCCTTTTTACCTATGGACAAGGTGCCTGGGGGGCAATATGCCTTAGCCATCGCTGCCTTTTTCATCGTGGTTTTTGGAGGCATCATTATCGGCATTATGTACGGATGCCTTACCTCGCTTATCACAAAATCCACAACGGATGTTAGAGGTAAGTCTCTCTCTCTCTCTCTCTCTCTCTCTCTCTCTCTCTCTCTCTCTCTCTCTCTCTCTCTCTCTCTCTCTCTCTCTCTCTCTCTTTTCTTATATATAGGTACTAATTTTTTTTTGCCTTTTCGTGTCTCTCAAACCTTTATAATTCTCCTCCTATGCGTTTTCCAGCTTGTGAATTCGTTACGAGTTATCTGATTTTGCTTGTCGTTGACTAAAACTATCATTACGTAATCTAGTGTGTACATAACATTTACAGTAAAATTAAATACGGTATTTTACTCTCAGTTTTTTCAAAAATACAGATGTTTTTAGAAAGATTAGAGGTCTAAAGGTTTGTTGGGTGATGAGGTATGGGACAGAAACATATGGAGAACACTGGCCAGATACATCGACCCCACATAAAAGTGGGAAAAGATGTAGACGAAGAAGATGGTAATAATGTTCGATCAGTTACTTTTGAAACCTTAAGAATTAAGTTGAATCTTTCACCAGTCTACTATTGCATAACATTGTATGTAGTGTTGAAAAATAAATTTTTGGTATTTTGGAGAGTTTTCTCCCAGGAAAAGACAGTGAATACAAGTGTGACCTTCATGAAGCTACGCCACAGTTAATATTTTTCTGTTTTCAGTTGTGGAACCCTTAGCCATGCTGGGTCTTTCGTATCTCAGCTACCTCACAGCTGAATTATTCCATTTTTCCGGCATAATAAGGTACGATTTCCTATTAAATGCCATAAAATGCATGAATTCAAAATAACTACTGGCATTTCCTTTTATAAACATGCTACTTAATTTCATCATCATCTGCTACTTCTCCTACATATTCCTCGTCTACTCTAGTGCTGTCTAAATCCATCTCTTCTTTTTACATCCTTTTTATTTCTCCTTTGATTTCTTATTTAATTTTTTGCTTTAATTTACCTTGGAGACCTCTCTCTCTCTCTCTCTCTCTCTCTCTCTCTCTCTCTCTCTCTCTCTCTCGTGTTCTTTTTGTCCCCTCCCCATCCCGTCTGTTCCTTAGTACTTCTTCCCCCCTTCCCCTATCATGCTCTTCTTTCCCTCGGCTCTCCCGCCTTTCCTTTTTTTTTTTTTTTTTTTTACACTTGTCTCAAATATGTGTATATGTCTTTGCCTTAGACAGCATGTTGTAATATAATTTACCAGTATTACTGTACATGCACCTAATATCTAATGAGATTCTTTATAATCTTCAGTTTAATTGTGTGTGGTCTGGTCCAGGCACACTACGCGTTCCAGAATATATCGCAGAAGTCATATACTTGCGTAAAATATTTCACAAAAATGGCCAGGTAAGTAGATATGTGTATATAAATTGCACACTGGAAAAGAAACACGGAACGAATGACGGAATAAGAGAGGGTTTTGATTTTATGTAATCAATAACTCAAGACAAATAGGATGACTATTCGTAATATATACTTACTAGTTGATGAAAAGTATCCGTACTATTGTGAACTTCATATTGTTATATCAAAGACTGGCTGCCGAGTTCTCAACAGTATATTTTAACTGCAGGGTAAAGTTCAATATTCACAGTATTAAATGGTACCTGACAGTTTACATCCTGCCTGAGAAAGAGAAATATTTTCATTCCCAGAAAAATATTGGGAATGATTTCTACCTTGTATAGTGGGCTAGAAAGGAATCGTCAATGAAAATAGAAACGTAACCCATGGCCAAACAACTCAAGTTCTTACTGGAGTTATTGACCTCCTTGATTGATTTCCCTTGCCATAGAATTTCGATATCATATGTGACCTGTAAGAAGGAGATGTTGATTCATATTTTATGATTATATCCATCATTTGCAGCAAATAATCAAAGACTTATTTGTGATGTAAAATAAAGAGCAAAAGGAAATGAACAGACGTTTGTTGATGAAGTATAGCTGTACATTATCGTCTTTGCAAAAAAAAAAGGGTGAAAAGAAGGTTAATTGCATCATAGTGTCTTGTTCTTAGGTGAAAGGGCTCCAAGGATATTAATTCACATGAAACACAAATAACTTCTCATTTGTGATACTACAACTGAATGGTCTTTTGTCCTTAAATAGGACTGTCCAGGACAGTTCGATGTTAAGAGTTTATTTACAGTTCTTTCCCTATCCTGACATCAACACCAAATATTCTTTGATATTTGTTACACATCTCTTATTATCCTTTCACATCTGACAAGTTACAACTCTCCCCGTCTTGGTTTCGCTTTACTTGATGTTTCCTTCATGCCCAGGCCCCATGACGGTAGTTTAGATTTATAATTTTTTTTGCCCTTTCTGGTTTCACTATAATTATAAAATAGAAAAAATATATAGGGGATCCTCATTATTCGTCGCCCGGCTTATTGTCATTCCACTCATTCTTCGTCAACATTTTGAGACAATGACGAAAAATTTCCCTGCCTTCTTCTTCTCTTTTCAATAGATGGTGCTATTGGCCTATGACGTCACGCAAATTTAGAGAGAGAAATGAAAATTTCTGAGCTATCGTCTCTCCAGTGTACCACAATAATAATAATATTTCTGATAGAGAGAAAGATTATAATAATTATAATAATAATAATACTAACAATAATACATATATTAATAATAATACATGACAGTGATAATAATAGAGTGCTGAAAAGCACCTAGGTTAATGTCTTCTTTGTGTTTAATAATAATAATAATATCTAAATTGCTAAAGCCTCACCTAATACACCAAAGCACGTTAGTATGTGTGTATTAGACACACACACACACTGCGAAAAATTGAACAAGGAGTTTCAGTCAGTATTTACAGCAGAATATACACACCCTCAAATTGCAGAAATAGGTGCTAATGGGATGGTATTAGAGAACATCATCTTTTCAGCCACAGAGGTATGCAGTGCACTGATGGAGTTGGATGTCCATTAAGCTGCAAGTCCTGATGATATATCACAGTCTAAATCAATATTGGCGGCACTATGTATCATATTTTTCAGTTATATAGCTTTGTATTAGTAGATATCCCTCTTTATTTAATCAAGTGACTTCGTCCCTTTGATCAAATTCATATGCTGGGAATATGAATTTAATTACACTTTAATTGTATTATATGAATTTCTTTGTCTGTAACGATGGAGTGCAAGTAAAGCCCCTGACTTTACTTGTCAACCTTTAGATATAATATTGATATTAAAAGATAACCATAATTGAATGTCTACATGGATTTTTTTTTTTTTTTTGTAACATGCTACCTATGACATGCAAATATTTTCTTATACTGCATACAGTGTTTTATAGCTTTGAAATTACTATTATCAGATATGATGGCTGTTAACTTCAGCCATACGTAACATTTTCCTTAATTTGCTCACTGTTATTATTATGTATATTATGATGTACTTTTATATTCACTTGTGCCATGGTATTGTAAGCATTCTAAAATATATTATTTAATTTGTTTTATGAAATTCTTATCATAATTACACTGTTTTATTCTTCTAGTGCCACTAGTGACACCATAATATTTATGTTTTTGGGGATGGTGCTGGTGAGTGATGAGCATATGTGGCATACTGGATTTGTTCTCTGGAGTGTAGGACTGTGTTTCATCTTCAGATTTATAGGTATGCCTGTATCTATTTTATTATCTGTTTGAGGTAATATTGTACAATAACAACAATTTTATATATATATATATATATATATATATATATATATATATATATATATATATATATATATATATATATATATATATATATATATATATATATCACACAGATAGTGGGTATTCTTTATAATTTCTATATACAAAAAATTTTACACCCCTTTTACGTATAAACTTATTGACATAGGATAATTATTACAATATGAGAAGCGATGCAATTTATCCTCCCTGACAGGAGGTGTACTTTCAGATTTAGATATAATAATTTGATAAAAAGAAAAAAGTTAGATTTCTTTATTAATTTCACAAGACTATCATACCCATACGAACAGAGGTTATAAGTACAAGTATTGACCTATTCAGTCACTACAAGTATATGCCGTAATATTAATTTTAATTAGTATTGCTGTTTTTTATAGTTTTTATGTCCTCTGGCAGCCTTGTTCAGAGGGTGGGACCCCTAACAGACAGGTTTGGGGTTTGTTTTATTCATTAGTGACACCATAAAGGTAATATTAACGTCTTTTTCAGGAATAACAAACAAATGCTGTTCCTTTCAGTATTTTTTTCTGAAACTTTAGGGAAAAAAATATTTGGTATTATATGTGCAAATGATTAATGTTTTCATTATGTGTAGCATTCTAATTTATAAGCTGAGGTTTGGACAATGTTTATATAAAGTTTCTGTACTCAACAGGTGTGTTCTTGTTGACGGGCGTTATGAACCACTACCGTATAAAAAAGATTAATTACGAAGAGCAATTTATTGCTGCTTATGGAGGTCTTAGAGGTGCAGTTGCTTTCTCATTGGTCAATATGTTAAACTCAGACCTACCATCAAGAAGAATTTTTGTCACTACAACCCTAGTTGTAATTCTTTTTACCATATTTGTGCAGGTATTTAGTATCTTCAGTCATTTACGATATTCTTTCAATATCTTTGCATATAATCCCAAGCCACTTTGCACTGTTTCCCATATTCACTCACATATGAGACAGTATTAATATCATCTTTTGTGATTGATATTGAATATCTCATTTTTACAAGATGAAAACGTGAACAGTTTAGAAACAGTAGGTAAGGGCAAAATAAATATACCAAGAAACGATAAGCCATATAGTTTGCTTTAATTTTTACTACATGTGTATAAGTGTTGTATTATATGCTACTCCTTATAAAAAGTGGTAGACTTATAACCAGATTATCTTGCTAGAGTCATAAATTGGTGCAAGTCTTTGTAATCCTTTACCATTTTCTTCTTTTTCCATATTTCAGTATCTCATGTTCATATTTATATTTGTAACAGGGAATAACGATCAAACCCTTAGTGAATTTTTTACAAATTCAGCGAAAGCGTTCTGACCGCAAAAATTTAAATGAAGAAATCCATGACACAGCCATGGACCACATCATGGCAGGTATTGAAGAAGTACTTGGTCAACACGGTGATTTCTATTTAAGAGTAAGTGATTTTGTGTTATTCATTCTATTATTTTCTACTTTTAACACAACAAGCTTTATTTTGCTATTTTAATATATTTTTAATATGTTTTTTAATGCTTTTTTCTAGTTCAACAAATTGAAATTACAGCTCTTTACTTCTTCATGATAGGCACTAGCAATTTTTTTTTGTGTTGAAAATTTTGTTTGTTAAAACTCTTTACATAGCTAGTGTCATATTTCTACATTACTGTATAGCTCTTGTATATTTAGTAATGATCCTCTACATTGACTGCTATAGAGGGCTCCTATTCTGAGATCTGACAAAAATTTTCTAGCCAAAGACATAAACTTAAATTTCACATGACGTATTTGTGAGTCACTTTATCAGAAGAGGTGATATAGTTATAGTAGATTTAATTGCGCACCATGTGTCTTGGCAATATGATCACTCTGCTTGTTGTAGTATCTCAATACTGTATCAGAGGCTGATGAGTCACAGCAAATAAAAATAGAAATAACACCCAATTTCCTCCATGCACTTACTGTACATTGTACTAGTATAAATAAAGATTTACAGGAGACTTTAAAGTTTAGACATTCAATAATACAAATTCTTGTTGCTCTTTGTTGAAGTGAAGGCCATCAAACAACCTGCAAGAGACACCTGATCCCACACCATATATTTGTGTTAATATTATTTTTTAATAATACTTATTGTCTTATCCCAGAGCTTCTCTAAAGGATAAATGTATAACAAATTATGTCACATCGTATTAACTGGATTGTACATATAATTTTTTTTATATTATTTACCCACTCTGGTATCCCATGTTTTTTATAGGCATTAATGATATACTACAATGACCAGTACTTGAATAAGTGGTTTGTAAGGCCAACATGCGAATCAAAGCTGACACGACTCTTTGAGAAAATAGCTATTTCGTAAGTGTTCCTCATTTTTTTAACCACATGTGACTTATTTATTGTGATTTATCTTTTGCTTGTTTATATATAAATATCCTTCTATTTGTTGAAGGAGTTTCCCCATTGTAATGCCTGTTTTTTTAATATGTTGCTAAAATTTGTAAGGGAGTCAGTAGGCAGATCATCCCTGTCTCCTTGCATATCTTTCCTTCTAGAAAACTACTGATGCAAGAAAGTTAGAACTAACAAGGTATGTCTCGCAATTAACCCCATTCAAATGGGGATAGACATACACTTTGGAGCTGGGGGATCAAGGCTGGACGCCCTTCCTAACTCCCCATGGTGGGATTCCCACTTAAGTTGCTTCATGACTCATGCACTCTACCACTGAGCTACCTCAGCCCTCGTTGAAAAATTCATAATTAATTTGCCATTAAAATAGAGAACAAACTTCTTTATCTTACTGTATCGTGAGGGATTGCCTAATTTTGAATGTCATCAATCATGTGAGCAGAAAATAATAATATAATTTTTATAAATATCAAATTTGGATGAAGTGTATGTATAAGATAGTTTATTTTGACTAACCAAAATTTCTAAAACATATTGTTAAATCTGGAAGTACAGTGTTGCCTCCCTTATCGCGGTAGTTCGGTTCCGGGACCCGGCGCGAACCAGGAAAATCGCGAAGTAGGATCAGCCTTTAAAAAAGAAAAAAAAGAAAATTAAAGATGATTATGACACCAGGACAGGCCAAAAAGTATAAAATAAAACGGCCTTTATCAGGCTGTAAAGAGAAACAGAGATGGAGTGTGATGACCTGTCAGATGTGAAGGGATTATAAAAGATGTGTAATGAATATCCAGCTCTCTGCTGGGTTTACTATACCTCTGCATTACCTTCATGATGTCTATTCTAAAACTTCTCCTTAGATCATATTATTATTATTATTATTATTATTATTGGCAACAATAATTTTTCTTTGATGATGATTGGGGAGATTATTATTATTATTGTTATTATCATTATTATTATTATTATTATTATTATTATTATATATTATTATCATCATTATTACTACGGATTCGTAATTAAACCATTATTTTTACTATAAATAATGTAGTTTTGGTTGATTGAACAAGAGTTACTTAAAGATTCTCTCTCTCTCTCTCTCTCTCTCTCTCTCTCTCTCTCTCTCCTCTCTCTCTCTCTCTCTCTCTCTCTCTCTCTCTCTCTCTCTCTCTCTCTCTCCTCTCTCTCTCTCTCTCTCTCTCTCTCTCTCTCTCTCTCTCTCTCTCTCTCTCTCTCTCTCTCTCTCTCTCTCTCTCTCTCTCTCTCTCTCTCTCTCTCTCTCTCTCTCTCTCTCTCTCTCCCCCCCTCCCTCCAACATTCTATTCTACCCAACCCCCCACACTCTCTTTGTCCCAGCCAACTAGGGAGGGGCACTTTACACAGTTATTAAAAGTAAATAAACCAACAGATGTACAAACAATGATGAGCCCTTAATAATAATAATAATAATGATGATGATAATAATCTCCACAATCATCATCAAAGGAAAATTATTGTTGCCAATGATAATAATAATAATAATAATAATAATAATAATAATAATATCTAAGCAGAATTATTGGAATAGACATCATGAAAGTAATACAAAGGTATATTAAAACCCAGCAGAGAGCTGGATATTCATTACACATCTTTTATAATCCCTTCACATCTGACAGGTCATTACACTCTCCATCTCTGTTTCTCTTTACAACCTGATAAAGTCTGCTTAATTTTATCATGTTTTGACCCATCCTGGTGTCACAATGATCTTTAAAAAAAAAAAATAACAAAAAAAAAAAAACACACACACACACACACACACACACACACACACACACACACACACACACACACACACACACACACACACACACACACACCAACGCGATACAGTGAGAACGCAAACCAAGAAACGCGAATAACCGGGGTAACACTGTATATAGATTCCCAAAGTAAGAATATCTTTCTAATGAGGTCCTAAAATTGTTCCACAAATGCATGGCAATTAAAATGTGAGATGAATTGCCGATTTACTGATGATGTAAAACAGGGGTTCTCAAACCTTTTCCCGTTAAGTACCCTCTGAGCTATAAAACCATCTACCTGTACCCCTATTAATCTGACACCGAATATGGAATTGTAATATATAATAAGACTAATTCAGAATACCTTTATACTGCAATGGATGTAAAATATTATTTGAATTATAATGATTTTATTAAGCACTAGCATCGACATCACATTTAAGAAAAATTTATGTTTAAGATACATTTTCGTGAGCCATCTAAGTACCCCTGGAAAAACTTCCTGCAAAACCTGAGGGGGATTGTGAACCCCAGTTTGAAAACCTCTGATATCTAGGTTAAAAGTCTCTAATGAATGGCAGAGGTAACGGACAGTGATAGCACAAGAACTTGGCTATAAACCTACCATATAGCCTTGGCCCAATTTAACCCCCCCCCCCCGTTAAATGCCCAAATTAATCAGTAACGACATAGGCAGTGAAAGCTAATCCAAGCCTGAGCCAGGATCAAACCTGCTGCTTGAATATTTCCAGTCCCAGTCGATACTGCTGTACCACAATGTTGCTCACTATGCCTGCTGGCTAGTACAGTGGTAACGTGCTGGCTTCGCATTCACGAGGTCGAAAGATCGGTTCCCGTCCAAGACCGAGAGTTTAAGCTGTTTACTGGCAGGAACTGCTGTGGTTGGACACCACAGTGGGGGGTTGGGGCTTGCCCTGGCTGACGAATACCCATTGTATTGAAATGGAAATAAAGTTTGTTTGTTTGTTATATAGACTGGTGTTGTATTGGCCACCCATCGTACTTGGGGGTTTGCAGCCATTGTATATGTTTTTGATATGGTAGATGTCCTTTATATACAAATATTGTCATATTTATTCGTATTACAGTGAACATTATGCCCATTTGTATGGTCCAGTGGCCATGATAGAAGACAAAGTGAAACCACTTTGCCCTACAGAAAATACAACAGTGAAGCGGGTGCGATCATCTTCCATATCTCCTTCCTACAAAGATGAGGTCTTATTGGAACCAAGGTAAGCAAAAATTTAATTTATATGTACACTTATACTTCTATGCACGTAGACACTACCAACTCTTCAGTCATAAATCTCTCTCACTCAATTTTCCTTCGAATGGACAGAGATGTCTTTCAACCCTTTTTTGCATGTGTTTTGTTGTTTTTTACTCAAGCAAGTGTGTTACATGAAAACTTCCATATAGGGATATATCGTATATTCTCATGTTGAACCATAGATGATAAGAGTACACCAGTAAATCATAAAAAATGTTTCCTCAAAATCCTGCAGAATGTTTTAAGAATTTATTTCTTATGAGATTATCATATTTCATATAAATTAATGTCGTAATGCACTGATCCTGTTTTAAATATTGCAGGCTTTTTGAAAAGTAGAGAAATGAGATATTATATTGTGTATTCTTTTATATCTATTCATTGTCTAAGAATCCATTTGGTAAATTTTAACATGAGTACTAACTTTTGCTTTAAGTTTATTTTTAAAGAACTGGAAATAATACCTTTCCGTTCAAGGTGTTCTTTCAAATTTGAAATATACTTCCAAACCAGCCGCCACAAATCATATATGATTTGAGAATGTGTTACTGTCATACTTGGAACAGGAAAAATATTGTCTTTTATATAGCTGCTAACACCTCACAAGAGTGTAAGTACTCTCTGACACTTTTCAAGTATTTATTCGTACTTCGTACTTTTTTTTAACCATTAGAGTGCAGGGAATTATTTGCGTGCTGCATTGGTAATTACTGGCTGGCTTTTGGGAACTCGGACAATAACTTTAATAATGTATCTTAAGTAGTCCTAGGAATATTTTTAGATGTTTTGATTCAGATATTGTAGTGTAGGTAAGATTTACAGTACTGTGCTTTTTTGGCTGGAATGCATATCCTCCAGTTCTTGACCTTCTTTGGTCTAGGACTATTTCTCTTGCTGGCATATTGTATGGTAGTTCTTGATAATATTCTTTTGAGTTCAGAATTTCTTCATACTGTATTGTACCTTTGCTGTTGACCAGGATGCAATTTGCTGTAGAAAACATACTTGGAATGGCTTTTTATTTTTCCTCTTGAATTGGGATTCCCTTTAATGTTTGTTTTATTTGCTTGAGGATGCTGGTTCCTTTTTTGTTGATTTTGGTTTGTTTTTTCTTTGACCTGTGTACTTTTCCTTATTGGCATACAGGCCCCCCACAACCTGTATTTGTCCACACACCCCGAGCATCTTTAAGTTTTAATCTTTTGTTTTTGTTTGTTGTATATGCCCTAGGGCCATAACCTAGTATGAAAGCTTAACATCCCTAGGTTGTAACAGTTTTACTCATTAGGTTATATCTCTTGTCTTAATATTTTTGAGAGTAGAAAATACCAAAAATTCATACCCAAGTACAACAGCTGCTGCTGCATTGTATTTGCCTTCCTAAAGTAAAGAGTCGCCCTGCTTAGATGATTGAAGATCACTAGAATACCAGGGCTTGATAGTCCTAAGATGCCAGAGTTTGAGAATTGTATATCTCAGTTAAGGAAGGAATCCCATAGCACCATAAGCATGAACGTGCATTCGGAGTAGGAAGGTTATTGTTAGTATGTATGGGAGGACCCCTAGGAGATTTTAATCTTACCCTAACACCATTTAAAGACTATGTACCGTAAAGTACTTTTTTGACAGGTAATTGCTACCTATAATACTGGATATTGATATCTATCATGAGGCTTCAGAGAGAGATATTTTCTCTTCATATTTTAGTGTGTATGAATTTACAAGGGAGAGAACATGTTGCTTGCACTTTGTAAGTTAAAGAAAGTAGCCTGGTTATTCCCTATCAGAATTGTAGTAGTATCACTTAGTAACTTTTAGCTAAAACCATGTCATTTGATTCACTGCCAGATACAGTTACATACATCGACCTGAAGTCTATTCAAAGATACTAGTATAAACCTTAGAGTGTGACTGGCTCTCGCTACTGGACATCTTGAAATGAGGATTTACCAGGGTATCTATGAAGATAGTCCTGCAGATATGGGTTAGGTCCTTAGAAGCTTTTATTTTTTTAAATATATAGATTCCAGATACAAGCCCTATAGAAAAAGTCTTCAGCAGTTGTGAGATGCAGTTGCATTCGATGTATCCTACACTTATATTGACATGGAAATGAAAGTACTGCCAACTTGCCTACAAACGCTTAAGTCAAGTACCTTTCTTCATTTTTTATTTTGTTGTCTAAAATATATACACTGCATAGTGTAGGTCTAATAAAACAGCTCTCGAGATTCAGCTTTCAGAGCACCTTACTTTGTTCTGAAGAGACATATAGAAAAATAATTTTTTATTATTTGTGAGTATCATGGTAGATGATATGTGCTGTGGTATTCCATTCTCAGATTACTGTACCAGCAGGAAAATGGAGAAGTTACTCTCTTGAATATGCTGATTGGGTCCCCCAGACCCCGCAAAATCTTGAAAGATTAGAAGAGCAAGGTCCTGAAGGCTTTAACCCATTAAAGCAAGTGAATAGTCTAGGATTAGTGCTTATGTTAGGTTTCAACAGGAAATCAGTTCATACTCTACTTTTTAAGGTGAAAAATTTCTCTCACCCTCTTCCAATTATATGAATGGCTTTGAGTGAGGCTAAATTCGTCCATTCATTGGGTAAGAAAGTACCGACATATGGATTACAAATGGGTAGCCACTTCACTTCGAGAGATACTCTTGATAGACTGAGCTGAAAAACAAAATTGGACTATTTAGCTCTTCAAGCCCTTAAAGTACTATTCATATATGTTATTTCTTTTTGAGTTTAAGTTTCTACTTTTTATTTTATATTTTTAATTTTCTATAAGGAGGCTATTTTGTTCTTTTCTTAGGCTCATTCTGGAAGGTGAACAGGATGATACCAGCCTTATGCAAGATGGGTACGTTTCTTTATTAGAATTATTATTCTTTCTTTTTCTTTTATTAGACATATTAATATTTATTTCTTTGATTGCAACCACCCTGCTTACTTTAAATAGGAGAGGGCATTATGAATAAAAAACATTTTTATTAGTATTATTATTTTTAATTCTTCTCATCATCATTATTATTTCTTCTTAATTATAGTAATTATTTTTATTTGTCCCTTTTGGTTGGGAAAAGAATAACACACCTTTCTGCCATACTTTTAGTAATAGCTTTTGCTAATTAAGTGAAAGACTATCACTCTTTGTCTCCCAGAATTTTTATCTTGTCAAAGAACAGGTGAAAAAGAGGTGAGTATTCAGAAGACATAATGAGTCCCTACAATTTCCCTTTTTTTTTAACTCTGTTATGGCCTCGCTGTTGGCCAGAATATTATTATTATTACTAATTATTATTATTATTATTATTATTATTATTATTATTATTATTATTAGCAGTAGTAGTAGTAATTTAGTTTTAGTATTATAATTATTTTACTGTAAAAATTGTAGTTTAGTTGAAGCAGTAGCATTTCGCCATGCTAAAAAGTTTATTCATAAATGCACACAAGAAAGATATAAATTACATAATTTACTAATTTACAAATATCTAAGTGAAAGCCTTTGAGAGACAATTAACCATAGTACGTATATGAATCTTAGTGTTACTGTATATAGCATGCTGGCTTTCATTTCCTAGTTTTTAGTACTCTAAACACGCAGACACACCCACACACACACACACATATCTATATTTATATATATATATATATATATATATATATATATATATATATATATATATATATATATATATATATATATATATATATATATATATATATATATATATATATATATATATATATATATATATATATATTTCAGATGCAGAAATGTACAAAATATCTCAGAGTAACCTCTTGGTAGCCTACAGTTCCTCGGAATAATAACCTGTTGGGATTAAATAAAGCACTTTTCTTTCTTTAATAATTTTAGTAAGCTAATATTCAAAGAATCGTGCATATTTCACTCGTCATGATGCAGTTAGTGTTTGTTTCTAGAACATTGATCAATGAGTATAGTTTAATGCACATGATGATAGGTTTAGAACTTTATGGTAATTTATTTGAAATCTTTTTGGAGCTTTTCTCATATATGCTAGTGGAAGGTTTTCTATATCGTGCTCTTCTGCTTACATCGTTACTCATATTCATTTAGCATTAATTTTTAATTTAAATGTATTACTTTCTGAAAAGTGTAAGATATTTATATTTATTAATGAGATATATTAGCCGTTATTGCAAAGAAAATTAGCAATATATATTCATGTTTCTTGCTTATCTTGATGTTCTTTGTCGCTGCTTTATTGTCATGCTATTGCTCTGATATGATCTTGGATGTTCTTCAGAAGTGAGGTAGCAGCATTTTCAGCTCAGCAGTGCTTGGATCTACCCATTGCAATTGCACCTTGTTATGGCCAATATCAGCAATGAAAAGTCACATCAGCAATCTCTCCTTGTGGCTTGATATCATATTATGTGTTTACTAAATATGCATGATTTACTATGTTACCAGCCTGTCTGGCAACTGAATCACAGTGATATCTGAATTAAGAGTGAGAGAGTTATTATTTCCTGCTAAAGACACCTTAACCCATTCAATATTATTACCTTAGATTTTGTTTGTAAGCATAGACTATCCTGATGAAGTTGTCATTGGATATTTTTTCTTTTTGTAGCAGATAGTCATCATGAAGAGATTGCTTTAGACATGCTACACCCTATTTAAAAAAAAAAAAACATGTTTTACCAGATAATCTTATATTTATCACGAATTCTTGAAAATTGTATTGTGTTATTTTATTCTCACAGTGTCCAACTTAGGAAGTCACTGAAGAAGAAAAAATCTAAATCTTTCATACCTATAAGATACAACAGTCATCGTGTTGGTGCTTCTGAAGCCTTTTCTGATGATGAAGAAGGTGAAGATGACCAAGTCTTCGTTGGTGATGATGTCGAAGTGACCCAAAAGAAAAGATCTAATGATGCAGCACAGGCTCTGAGAAGAGCTTTTAGAGATAACCCATACAATAAGGTAAATAACTGTAAATTTATGCCATGCATTATCATAGTGTATTGTATATAAGGCGTGGAATGCAAAGAGTAATGGAACAGTTAACAGAATTATCGGAGTATTGCAGGTGTAGGAAAGATTCCTTACTTGCTGCTCTCACATCTGGGGTGCTTCTTCCTGTACTTATCTCCTTGATAGGGTAGAATCTAAGGCCAACAGACACATCAGTGACCTTTCTCTTACTTTTAATCTGGATTCTCTTTCTCCTTGCCATAAGGTATCATCATTTTCTCTTTTCTGTTGAAACTACTTTTCATCCCTACTCTGTTTTGTGGAGATTTGTAGCTCGCAGGCTGGTCTATGTAGTGATTTTTTCTTTCCTCCACCTCCAGACTCTGGCACTCTCTAACTCCTCCTGGCTTCCCTAATCTCCAAGAAGTTGATCTGTCATCAACTTCGGGCAAAATCTTGCCATATTTTGTAGGTCTCCTTCTTGGACTATTCTATCAGCCTCCTACAGTTTATTTTTCTCTTATTTCTATCTTGTCCTTAAACTGCTATTTTTTTTCGTCATCTCGGTGTGTTCATGGTGCCCAGGCCTAATGAGGTCAATTTTCTTGCTTGTCGCGGTGTTACACTCATAAAAGAAAAATAAAATGATTGGTTTTGAATGCATCAAGCATTCAGTCTGTAGAGAATTAATAAAACAAGCAAGATGGAACTTTGTAGACATGTTTATTATTATAAACTTTCAGTAGGAAAATTAATCTTTGAAATATACATTTTGTGCATACACAGCAAACCTCAAACATGCAATACTAATTTTTAGGGCATGTCATTTATTCATTATATTTCATATGGACAATTGGAATGTATTTAAGACACTTAAGTTTGATACCACCTGAAACAAACCACTTTGGGTGAAAAATTATATATCTGTATGGCTATGTAAATGTGTAAATACGTATCTCAGAGGTTGAGAAGCAAAAATAGAGCAGAAAAGTAGGGAATATCTCCCACTCTGAAGTTGTGTAACTATTGCCAATTGTCTCATAAAAGGGGAGAGAACTTTTGTGGGGCATATTAAAGCCTTACTACATCATCTCTTTTGTTGCAATTGTGGCAACCTTCTATGTTTAGTGTGACAGGTAATCATGTATTTAATAGTTGGAAGATTTGCCGTTGTGTCATCAGTGTTCTTTTTCTCGTATGATTATTGAAAAACCTTGAATTATTATACAAATTCGCTTCTTTTATTACTGTGTATGTGCTACTTTATAACATTATGATGAAGATCCTGATTTAATAATCATAATCCTTATTGATGAAGAGATAGAGTATTTTCCATCTATATTTTTTAATACCATGATTGCCAGTTCCCTTTGGAGCCTTTATATGAATCAATCTACTTACTTGAAATATTATCAAGAGTATATACCAACTTCAGTAAACATTTGTAGATTCGGTTTTAAATTGTGCATATTTTCGAAGAATATTTTCCAAAACCATAGTACAGTACTATCTTTTGTCAATTTTGGACTTGTGACCATATTAGCATGAATGCTTTTATTGTAGCAATAAAAAGTACTGTATCATGAGTATGATATTATAAGTCTCTATTATAAGTAATGTAAAGGTACCGAAGCAGTGATGTGAGCCATTGAGATTGAAAGGCACAAATTGGTCTGGAAATTAACTTGAGCTTCTCTTGAGTAATTCTCCTGCTGTCATCTTTTCTAAATTTGTTTTCCCATTAAGTCATCTGATCTTTGTTTACTTTCTGTCACTGTAAAAATTAATCAAGACATTCCAGATATTTCTTTACTTCATATAATTTAGCAAGTCACTGACAGATTGGTATGGTATGTTTCATGACCTTGCTAAGCATAATTGGCCAGACATTTATAATCAAGATGAATAGATTAGATAATTAAACAGTGTTATGGTTGAGAACACTGAGAAAAGGTTTACATCAAGAACTACGTATCTTCTCATTAAACATAAAGCATCGTATGATAATGAATGTAGTTGTGTTTATCATGAGAACTGATGTGTACATAATTGAGTTAGAGAAATTAAACTTGATTCAGAACTTAGGCACGTTTTGTATACGCTGCAGCTGAATAATAGTATAGTAATAGTGTCAAGGAAACACTCCCTGGTGTATATCAGCAACACAAGTGGTGGTCCACTTGCTAAGCTGCTCTATTTGGTGTTATGTCATTGCCACAATTATTTAAACGTGATGGGCCCCTTACTTTCTACCCAAAAGAGAAGGCCGGTATTTTAGCTGAAGTCTTTTACAGAATGCAGAGAGGCTTGAAACTTTGTATCCTCAGGCTTGCTATTTTGAAGCTAACTTGATATCTCTAGCATTTCTAGTCTGTGAGGTTAAATGCCATTTTTTTAACTTGGATGCTAATGGTGGCACTGAGCCTTATGAAATTTTTCCTCAGTTTTTTAAAATGAGTGCTGATCATTAGCACCAAAATTGTCAGTGAAATATTGAAAACTGCTCAAGTGTGGATGTTTTTCCTCTTGTTGGAGGGTTGGTAATGTAAC
>JAXCGZ010000842.1:0-5000 GCA_037179515.1 Halocaridina rubra
TATATATATATGTTGGTGGTGGTGTCGTTGTTGGTGCTGTTTGTGGGTGTGCTGGGGATATGTCTGCGTCTGACGCAAGCAAGCTCATTTTAAATTTAAGAAATGAGTTGGTCGCAACTAGGCAGGAGGTCAGATCCTTAGCAGAGGAGAACATTGAGCTTAGAGGTAAGGTAGATGTGTTAAGCAGGAATGGACAATTGAATACTGAAGACGATTGGAAAGTTTTGAATAAGGGTTCAACTAAGATGGTTCTTAGGAAAAATGATAGTTTTCGACTACAAGTTGCTATTTCTTTTAGTTCACTTGGAGATGAATGTGACAGTGGTGGCAGTAAATCTTCAGGACCCAGAAAGTCAGATAGGTGTATTATCGACCATAGAAATGGAGGTGGAAAAAGCTCTCAGGTCAAGAGCCTAGGTAAGTCTCCCAAGGTCGAAGTAACCCATCCTCCGGGTAAGTCTCGTTCTCTTGTATTTGTAGGGGATTCACTGTGCAGATATGTAGACAGGAAAGTCAGGCATAGAGTTAGGGGAAAATATTTTTTCCCTGGAGCAGGTATAATGAAGGTGGGTGAGTCAATTAATTGCTAGCTTAGGATAAAGATGTTGTTAATTTGATAGCTGGTGGAAATGATGTACTGGATGGCAAAAGTGAAGAGCTGATTAGGTTGTATAGACAAGCCTTGGATAAGATCAGGAAAAGGGCTGCAGTTCCGGTGATGTGTAGTATTCTGCCTAGGCTTAGCCAAAGTTCAGAGTGGTGGTCTCGAGCTATAGGAATTAATGCTAGGATGCAAGTCTTCTATTGGGAGAATGAAATAGGTTTTTTAGACGGATGGGATCACTTCACTAGTCGTAAGCATATGCATGCAAGGATGGAGTTCATCTTTCTAGTTCAGGTGTCTCGGTATTGGCTAGTATGATAGACAGAGCGGTAAGGTTTTTTTGTTAGATACAAATAATGAAATAAATAATACTTGTGCAGAGAAATTAGTCAGAAAGGGTGCAGTAAATAGTGGGTCAAATAACCGGGAGTTTAAGGATAATAACCATTTGTTACATAGAATAAATATTAACAAAAAGAATAGCCACAAGAAGGGTAAACCTAAAGAAAGTTTAAAAGTATATTATACAAATAGTCGTAGTTTAGGTAACAAGCTAGAAGAACTAAGAGACATAGTATGTAGTGAGAGACCGGATATAATATGTATTAGTGAAAGTTGGATTAATTTAGAGAGCAAACACCTTAAAGTTGAGTACATAAGTAAAGGATATAAACTTTATAATGCGGATCGCAATGCAGATAGAAGAGGGGGAGGGGTAATCATGTATATTAAAGATAGCCACAGAAGCTGCATTAAGACTGGAAGTAAGACAAATCTAAATTCAGAGACCTTATTGGTTGAAATTAAAAATAATATAGAAAGTCTTGTTGTAGGAATAGTCTACAGACCACCGGATCTAGATGGTTTAAATTCGCAAATTATATGAGATGAAGTTTCTAAAGTGACCAGGCCAAACAAAGTGTGCAATGTAGGCGATTTCAATTTTAGAAATATTAACTGGGAAACCATAACAGGTGATAGTAGCTCTAAGGAGGTTTTGGAAGTAGTAGAAGACAATTTCCTTTCTCAGCATGTACTTGAAGCAACATCGGGGGTGAATATACTGGATTTAGTTCTTAGTAATAGAGAGAATATGGTTACAAATTTAGAAGTTAGTGAACAATTGGGCAACAGTGACCATGATTCCATTAGATTTAACATAATTTTCAAGGAAACTATGAAGGAAAATAAAAATATTGTTCCAAACTTTAGAGAAGATTTTGAGGTCTTAAAAACTAAATTATCTAATGAGGTATGGGAAGGGATTTCTGGGGTATATATGTAGGTAGTTAATCCAGCAGGTCAGGTCGCAGGTAGCAGATTACCCCAAAATTTGAGTACCACAGGCCAAGGATTATCACAAGATAAGATCAATATAGTAAATTCTCGAACAGGAAAGAACAGCAGTTCGTCAGTTAATATAAATTTGGATGAGGAATATAACTATTTTGTCATGACTTAAGAATAGTGAGAAAGACTATATTCCCATGAAACATTTCAGACAAAGAAAAAATGACCCTAAATGGATGGACAATAGAATAAAGAATCTTATAGGTATTAAAAGAGGAATATACAGGAAACTAAAAAGTGGTGAAGAGCAGGTGAGGCACCAATATGTACAGTTAAACAGGGAAGTTAAAAAGATAGAGAGTCGAAAAGAAAATACGAAGTTAAAATAGCAGGAGAAGCTAAAAAAAATCCTAAAGGATTTTACCAATACTATTAAACAAAATTTAAATAAAAAGCCGGACAAATTGAAGTAGCCAATGGCATTATCACAGATGATGATAAAGTGATGTGTACAAGTTTAAATGATTATTTCTTATAAGTATTTACCAATGAAAACTTGGAATATACTCCAGAGGTAGAATCCATTTACATAGACAGTCCCGATAATATACTTAGTTCAATAATTATTACGAGAGAGGAGGTAATAAAAAAAATAGATAAATTATAGGCTCATAAATCTCCGGGACCTGATCGAATATATGCTAAAATATTAAAGGAATGCAAGGAAGAGCTTAGTTGTCCTCTAACTGCATTATTTAATAATTCAATAAAATTAGGATCGGTACCCATGGAGTGGAAATTGGCAGATGTGGTACCAATATTTAAAAAAGGAGAACATGTTAAAAATAATAATTATAGGCCGGTAAGTTTAACGTCAACAGTGGGTAAGATTCTAGAATCCATAATTGCAAATAAAATAAGGGCACATCTAGAATTACACAGACTGATAAAACTTTCACAACACGGGTTTCTGAAGGGTTTTTCGTGCCTTACGAACTTACTGTCTTTTTATTCAGAAGTTTACAAGGCAGTAGATTGTGTCAAAGAATACGATATAATATATCTAGATTTTATCAAAGCTTTTGATAGAGTTCCTCACAAAAGATTAGTTAAAAAGTTTGAAGCTCATGGTATAGGAGGAGCTGTTCTCAGATGGATCAAAGAGTGGATAATAGACAGAAAACAGAGGGTTTGCATAAATGGAGAGAAATCGGAGTGGGGCTCGGTTACCAGCGGGATACCACAAGGCTCGGTACTTGGTCCTCTATTATTCATTGTATATCTAAATGATCTGGATTCGGATATCAGTAGTAACCTAAGTAAATTCGCAGATGACACTAAAATAAGTAGAATTATAAATGGAAAATAGGACATTCATGCTTTACAGGAAGATCTATATAAATTATCTGAATGGTCGGATAAGTGGCAGGTGGAATTTAATGTTCAAAAAAGCAAAGTAGTTAAAATGGGTATTATAAAACACTATACGAGTTATAAACTAAATAATCATGAAATCATGAGTTCTCAGTCTGAAGGAGATTTTTGAGTTCTTGTGAGTAGTAATATTATGCCAAGAGAGCAATGTACAGCAGTCAGAAATAAAGCAAGCAGAATTTTAGGATTTATTTCAAGAAGTGTTGGCAATAGGATGGAAAAAATTATTTTGCAGGTCTATCTTGCATTATCTAGGCCCCATCTACATTATGCTGTGCAATTCTGGTCACCCTATTATAGGATGGAAATTGAATCCTTGGAGAGAGTGCAGCGAAGAATGACCAAGATGATACACAATATCAGAAATCTACCATACGAGGACAGATTAAAAAATTTAATCTACATTCTCTAGAGAGGAGCAGAGCTATGGGGGATATAAGAACATAACATAAGAATAGGGGACACTGCAACATGCCTACTGGCACACACGAGGCAGCTCCATTTTTGAATGATATTTTCAGCATGTCTAGCCTATTCTATTCTACTCTACTTATTTATTTAATTTTCTTTTTATGGTTTTTCTAATAAGCACTAAACTATTCATACCCACCCTACCTCTGTTATCTGTCTATCTAACCTATATTTGAAGGTGTCTAAGGTATTGGCATTTATTATCCTACTAGGAAGCCTGTTCCATGCATCAGCTACTCTATTACCAAACCAATTTTTACCAATTTCCCTTTTGAACATAAATTTATCAAGCTTAAATCCATTATTACGAGTTCTGGTTTGATCATGAATTTTTAAAACTTTATTAATATTACCCTTGTTAATCCCTTTAAACCATTTATACACTTCAATCATATCCCCCCTAACTCTGCGCCTCTATAGAGAATGTAGATTAAGATTTTTTAATCTGTCCTCATATGGTAGATTTCTGATATTGTGTATCATCTTGATCATTCTTCGCTGCACTCTCTCCAAGGATTCAATTTCCATCCTATAATAGGGTGACCAGTACTGCACAGCATAATCTATATGGGGCCTAACTAATGCAAGATAAAGCTGCAAAATAACTTTTTCCGTCCTATTGCCAACACTTCTTGAGATAAATCCTAAAATTCTGTTTGCTTTATTTCTGACTGCTGTGCATTGGTCTCTTAGCTTAAGATTACTACTCACAAGAACTCCCAAATCATTTTCACACTGAGAACTCATGATTTCATGGTTATTTAGCTTATAACTCGTATAGTCTTTTATAGTACCCATTTTAACTACTTTACATGTTTCAAAATTAAATTCCATTTGCCACTTATCCGACCATTCAGATAATTTACTTAGATCTTCCTGTAAAGCATGAATGTCTTCTCTTCCATTTATAATTCTACCTATGTTAGTGTCATCTGCGAATTTACTTAGGTTACTACTGATATCCGAATCCAGATCATTTAGATATACGATGAATAATAGGGGACCAAGTACCGAGCCTTGTGGTATCCCGCTAGTAACCGAGCCACACTCCGATTTCTCTCCATTTATGCAAAGCCTTTGTTTTCAGTCTTTTAACCATTCTTTGATCCATCTGAGAACAGCTCCTCCTATACCATGAGCTTCAAACTTTTTAACTAATCTTTTGTGAGGAACTCTATCAAAAGCTTTGCTAAAATCTTAA
>JAXCGZ010000842.1:12500-15000 GCA_037179515.1 Halocaridina rubra
GTGGTCCTGAGGATATTGTAAACATTTACCAACTAGGCAAATATTCGAGGGAAGGAAAGCCGAGACCAACAAAAGTAACGTTTGAGAGAGGGGAAACATGTAGGGATATATTGTTGAGAAAAAAGTCTAAAAGACCTTCAAGAATTCAAAGAAGTGTTCATTAGATGATACAGAACACAGGAAGAGTTGGGAAAGATAAAAAAAAACTTGTTGCAAGAGGCTAGAAGGTTAAATGAGGAAAGAAATGAAGAAGAGAAGAAAATTTTATTTTCAGAGTTCTTCCAGACAAAGGGGAGATAAAGAAGATAATGAAAGAAGATCAGGGGATAGGGCCTCATTAAGATTGCTATTCACAAATGCTGATGGATTAGCTGGTAAGGCAGTAGAAGTAAAAGATAGGATTCACAACAGTAAGGCAGATATAGTAGCAATTACAGAGATGAAGTTGAGTGAGGACATAAACAGTGTCACAGTTTTTCCTAAGGGCTTCAGAATATTAAGGGTTGAAAGACCTGAGAGGACTGGTGGAGGGATAGCACTGCTCATAAGTGAAAGGATTCAAGTTGAAGAAATAAACTTGGCTATAGAAAGTGAGTTCAAAGAATTTCTTGCTGCTCGCATAAATACTGGGTCAGATAGCATTATAATAACTGTTGTATATAACCCACCAAGGAACCAGAATAAGCTAGAATTCTATGAGGAAAGTCATATAGATACTATTGAAGTCATAAACTCAGTTGTTAAGATGGCATGGGAGAGAAAATGTAGGATTTTGATTATGGGAGATTTTAATCATAAAGAGATAGATTGGATAAATCTTGACCCACACAGTGGTGAGGACTCATTCAGGGCAAGATTCCTAGATTGTGTACAAGGGAATATTCTACACCAACATGTAATGGAACCAACGAGGGCCAGGGGTATCGATGAGCCATCACTACTTGATCTAGTATTCACAGATAATGTGTTGGATATTATAAAATTTAGTTCGAACCACCAATTGGAAAGAGAGACCACTGTGTGTTGTTGATGGAGTATATCATTGAAGATATTCTGCCTGAGAGTAGAGGTACTGAGGACATGAGGAGGAACTATCCGAAAGGAGACTACATCAAAATGAATGAGCTTTTTGCAGGTATTGACTGGAGAACCTTATTTTACAACAAATCTGTACAATAAATGTATGAAATTTTTTGTGAGAAATATGGGAAGATAGTAGATTGTTGCATACCTTTCACCAAAGTAGGTGTAATTCATACCAGAGAGAAATGGTTCGATAATGAGTGTAAAAGAGCTTAGGAGTGGAGAGACAATTGCTGGAAAAGGTATAGGAGGAGAAAAAATATAAATGCCTGGCAAACCTACAAAAGAGCAAGAAATGACTACCTAAGTAAAAGAAGAGAGGCAGAGAGAGATTATAAGAGTGACATCACCAGGAAGGCTAAAGAAAATCCCAAGCTTTTCCACAGCTTTATCAGAGGAAAACTGAAGGTAAAAGAACAGGTTTTAAGGCTTAAGAGAACGGATGGAAGCATCACTGAGACGGATGAAGAGATCTGCAAAGAATTGAACAAGGTGTTTCAGTCAGTATTTACAGTAGAAAATACCCCACCCCCTCAGATTGCAGAGATAGAAGCTCAAGGGCCGGTATTAGAGAACATCAACCTTACAGCCACAGAGGTATGCAAAGCTCTGATGGAGTTAGATGTTCATAAAGCTACAGGTCCAGATGACATATCCCCTAATGTACTTAAACAATGCGCAAACTCAATATCACTGGCACTAAGTATCATATTTAAAAAGTCACTAGAGTCAGGGGAGATTCCAAGATGCTGGAAACAAGCAAACGTGATACCTATCTTCAAAAAGGGAAGGAGGGATACGGCTCTGAACTATAGACCAGTTTCCTTGACCAGCATAGTTTGCAAAGTTATGGAAAAACTACTAAGGAAACATATCTCTCTTCACTTGGAATCCTTCAACTTTTTGTCAGTGAGGCAACATGGCTTCAGAGAAGGTAGATCAACTGTAACGAACTTATTAGAATTTTATGATGAGGTAAGCCAAATCTTACAGGAAAGAGAGGCCTGGGCAGATTGCATATTCCTAGACTTCCAGAATGACACTGTTCCACATGGGAGACTTATTAGGAAGCTGCAAGCAATGGCTAGAATAGGTGGAAATGTCATGAAATGGATAAAAACTTACTTAGAAGGATGGGAACAGAGGGTTAGAGTAAGACACTCAGTGTCTGAATGGAGAAGAGTTAGTAGTGGAGTTCCACAGGGTTCAGTTTTAGGGCCACTTTTGTTCCTTATATATGTAAATGACCTACCATACTCTGTAAATTCATTCATGAATATGTTTGCAGATGATGCAAAGATTGTGAAGAAAGTAGGAAACGAGAACAATGGTAGAAAACTTCAGGAAGATCTAAATAGTCTGCACGAAGGGTCAGAAAAGTGGCTAATGAAATTCAATACATCAAAATGTAAGGTAA
>JAXCGZ010000842.1:20000-30000 GCA_037179515.1 Halocaridina rubra
ATGATATGATTCCTTTTCTGGGCACCTTAATTAGTAGAAACGAAACGGGTTACAAATTCGGGGTATATAAAAAACCCACTCACTCGGCCTCATATATTCATTACCTCAGCAACCACGAAAAGACCATAAAACTAGGTGTAGCTTCAAATTTGTTCCTAAGAGCCTTTAGAATATGTAGTCCCCAATATTTGGAGGAATAAATTTACACCATTTACAATCAATTAGATAAATTATGTTACCCCGTTCCTTTTCTTGACAAAGCCTTGCACAAAGCAAGGTGTATATACCATGGCACGGAAAGGAGAGCGCATTTTAATCACCGAGATAAGATAATTGTTCCCTTTCATTGTGCCTTAGAAGAAATTAACAAATATTCAGATATCCCAAAACTTTGAGAAGCCACTTAGTAAATATTAAAAAAAATTAAAAATGAGAACAATTCCGTAGTGTATAAAATAGAATGCAATAACTGCCCCAAGGCATACATTGGGCAAACAGGTCGTTCTCTGCAGCACAGAAGTACCGAACACAAAAGATCAGTCAGATATGACCAAGAGAACTCTACTATCTTTGTCCATATGAGGGAACACGGGCATACTATCAACTGGAATGGTGCCACCATGAAGTTTAGAAGCTCATGTCCATATAAGCGCAAGATAGTGGAATCAGCCGTCATTGAAACGTCCAAAAAGTTCAATTTGTCGAAAGGTCAGTGGGTTCCTGATGCAGTACTCAAGATCCTCCTCAAACATACGCTGGCCAAGATAATTCCCCAAGACAGGCCGCCTTCATTTAATTAGACAGCCTCTTTGTTCAGCCGTGTTGTTTCTATATCTAGTTTTCCTTAGTCTTTTTCTTTTCTATATGTATGTTTGTATGTTCATATGTTTTTTGGTGTATACGCATTTAACTTTTTATATGTATGTATATGTTTGTATATGTGTGTGTGTATATGCATTTGTGTGTATGCATATCTATATGTGTGTTTTCATATGTAGTTATCTAATTGTTATCTTATGTAAATAGGGCCTCCTATCTGTTGTTTTTACTATTTTCATATGCTTTTATATCTGTATGTATGTGCAAGATTTTATATATATATATATATATATATATATATATATATATATATATATATATATATATATATATATATATATATATATATATATATATATATATATATATATATATATATATATATGTATGTGTGTGTATGTATGCATATGTATGAATGTGTATGTAAGTGTGTGTATATATATGTATGTATATGTGTATGTAGGTATATGTATATATATATATATATATATATATATATATATATATATATATATATATATATATATATATATATATATATATATATATATATATATATATATATATATATATGTTGGAGGTGGCATGAGGAGGGGCAGCGAGTGGTGGAATGAAGAGTTGGAAATGAAGGTGGAAGAGAAAAAGAGGGCTTTTGGGGAATGGCTGCAGTGTAAAAGTAGGGAGAAGTATGAAAGATATAGGGAGAAAAATGTGGAAACCAAGCAGAAGGTAGAGGAAGAGAAGAGGTTGGCAAATGTTAGGTGGGGACAGCATTTTAGTAGGTCATATGAGGAGAATAAAAAGAAGTTTTGGAAAGAAGTGAAGAGAGCAAGGAAGGGTGGATCGAGGATGGAAGAGATAGTGAAAGATGTGAATGGACAGATGTTAAGAGGGAACGATGCAAGGAAAAGATGGGCAGAATATTTTGAGTGCTGAGGAAGATAGAGAGGCAGCTATAGTGGCAGTGGGAGGGGTTCAAGGGCCAGTAATGGGAGATGAAAATGAGAGAGAGATTACAAGAGAGGAGGTGAAAAGGGCATTGCATGAAGCGAAAGCAGGTAAAGCACCTGGAATGGATGGTGTGAGAGCGGATATGTTGAAAGAAGGGGGTGTGACTGCATTGGAATGGTTAGTGAGAGTGTTTAATATATGCTTTATGTTGTCATTGGTGCCATTGGATTGGGTGATTGCCTGTATAGTGCCCCTATACAAAGGTAAGGGAGATATATATGAATGCAGTAATTTTTGGGGTATAAGTTTGTTGAGTGTGGTAGGAAAAGTGTATGGTAGGATACTGGTTAATAGGATTAGGGATAAGACAGAATATGTGATCGCGGTAGTGCAGAGTGGTTTTAGGAGAGGTAGACGTTGTATAGATCAGATTTTTATAGTTAGGCAGTTATGTGAGAAATATTTAGCAAAGGGTAAGGATGTGTATTTTGCATTTTTGGATCTGGAGAAAGCATATGATAGAGTTGATAGAGAGGCTATGTGGAATGTTTTGAGATTATATGGAATCAATGGTAAATTGTTGCATGCAGTGAAGAGTTTGTATGAGGGTAGTAGAGCTTGTGTTAGGGTAGAGAATGAAGTGAGTGAGTGGTTTCCAGTGAGTGTGGGACTAAGACAGGGATGTGTGATGTCACCATGGCTGTTCAATTTGTATATTGATGGAGTATTAAGAGAGGTGAATGAGCGAGTGCGTGGTCGAGGTTTGATAATGGTAGATGGGGATGATAACGAGTGGCAGCTGAATCAGTTGCTGTTTGCAGATGATACTGTGGTGGTGGCAGATTCAGAGGATAAGCTGTGTCAGTTAGTGTCAGAATTTGGAATGGTGTGTGAGAGAAGGAAGCTGCGAGTGAATGTGGGAAAGAGTAAGGTTATGAGGTGTACAAGAAATGAGGATGGCGCTGGATTGAATGTTATGTTGAATGGAGAGACACTTGAGGAGGTTAATCAGTTGAAGTATTTAGGCTCGGTTATAGCTGCAAATGGTGGAGTGGAAGCAGATGTGTGTCACAGAGTGAATGAAGGATGTAAAGTGTTGGGTGCATTGAAAGGAGTGATGAAGAATAGAGGGTTGGAAATGAATGTTAAGAAAGTTTTGCATGAGAAAGTGGTTGTGCCAACTGTGATGTATGGATCAGAGTTATGGGGTATGAAAGTAAGTGAGAGACGGAAACTAAATGTGTTTGAGATGAAATGCCTGAGGAGTATGATTGGTGTATCTCGATTGGATAGGGTTAGGAATGAAGTGGTGAGAGCAAGAACGGGTGTGAGGAGAAAAATTGCAGCCAGAGTAGATATGAATGTTCTGAGATGGTTTGGCCATGTGGAAAGGATGGATGATGAAAGGCTGCTGAAAAAGGTGATGAATGCGAGAGTTGATGGGAGAAATGCTAAAGGGAGGCCTAGGTTTGGATGGATGGATGGAGTAAGGAGAGCCCTGAATGATAGGAGGATGGATGTGAGGGAAGCAAGCGAGCGTGCTAGGAATAGGAATGATTGGCGAGCGATTGTGACGCGGCTCTGATGGGCATGTGCTGTTACCACGGGGCTGCATCTTACAGAGGTAGCCCTGTGGTAGGGGCAGTAGGAGGAGCTGGCAGTTGTGAAGCGACACAGGTTGTGGAAGAGCCGGGAGGATGAGCTGTGGCACTCCAGCAGTGTTATCTGAACGGTCTCTAGCTCCCTCGTCATTGCCCATAGAGCAAAGTAATCCCCCTATTTGTTTTCCTTTCTTGATGTCGGCTACCCACCAATTAACGAGGGAAACAGCCAAGGTATATGTATGTATATGTATATGTGTATATATATGTATGTGTATATGTGTTTGTATGTATATATATATATATATATATATATATATATATATATATATATATATATATATATATGTATATATATATATATATATATATATATATATATATATATATATATATATATATATATATATATATATATATATATATATATATATATATATATATATATATATATATATATATATATATATATATATATATATATATATATATATATATATATATATATATATATATATATATATATATATATATATATATATATATATATATATATATATATATATATATATATATATATATATATATATATATATATATATATGTACATATATATATATATATATATATATATATATATATATATATATATATATATATATATATATATATATATATATATATATATATATATATATATATATATATATATATATATATATATATATATATATATATATATATATATATATATATATATATATATATATATATATATATATATATATATATATATATACATATATATATACATATATATATATATATATATATATATATATATATATATATATATATATATATATATATATATATATATATATATATATATATATATATATATATATATATATATATATATATATATATATATATATATATATATATATATATATATATATATATATATATATATATATATATATATATATATATATATATATATATATATATATATATATATATATATATATATATATATATATATATATATATATATATATATATATATATATATATATATATATATATATATATATATATATATATATATATATATATATATATATATATGTATATATTTATATATGTACATATATATATATATATATATATATATATATATATATATATATATATATATATATATATATATATATATATATATATATATATATATATATATATATATATATATATATATATATATATATATATATATATATATATATATATATATATATATATATATATATATATATATATATATATATATATATATATATATATATATATATATATATATATATATATATATATATATATATATATATATATATATATATATATATAAATATATATATATATATATATGTGTGTGTGTGTGTGTGTGTGTGTGTGTGTATATATGTATATATATGCATATATATATATATATATATATATATATATATATATATATATATATATATATATATATATATATATATATATATATATATATATATATATATATATATATATATATATATATATATATATATATATATATATATATGTATATGTGTATATATGTGTATGTGTATGTATATGTATATATGCATATATGTATATGTGTATATATGTATGTATGTATGTGTGTATGTACATATGCATGGATATGTGTGTATATACGTATATATGTATATATGTGTACGTGTGTGTATGTGTATGTGATTACCTAATTGTGATTACCTAATTGTGTTTACGGGAAAGAGCCCAAAGCTCGTATCTTCCCGTCTCCTGATCGGTTCCATTTTTAGACTTAGTGATACTTATCATACCTGTCCTTAAAACTATGGATTGAGGTAGCATTAACTACCTCCTCGCTTAGCGAATTCCAATTATCAACTACTCTTACACTGAAAAAGTATTTCCTTACATCCTGCAAACAAGTTTTCTTCCGAAGCTTCAAACTATGACCTCTAGTTCTAGAGCCAGCCATATCGAAATATCGATCCCTATCCACTCTATCATAACCATGAAGGAATTTAAAGACTGTCACCATATCCCCCCTTACTCTTCTAGCTTCGAGTGATGGCAAGTCTAATTCCCTCAGCCTCTCATCATAACCGAGATTGCGTATTTCTGGCACCAGTTTCGTGGCATGTCTTTGAACTTTTTCAAGCTTAGCTATGTGCTTTTTCAAGTGCGGATTCCAAAAGGGGGCTGCATATTCGAGTTTTGGCCTCACATAGGTTACATAAATATTTCTGAACATTTCCTTGTCCATGTGCCTGAAGGCTACCCTTACATTTGATAAGAATGCATATGCTGCCCTTACTACGCCATTTATATGTATTTCTGGAGACAAATCTGCCAGTATGTTTACTCCTAGATCTCTCTCATTTTCTGTCTCTTGAAGTTGTACTCCAGCCACCGAGTAGTCAAGCTTGGGCCTTCTTGCACTTGTACCCATTCTCATTACCTTACATTTTGAGGTATTGAATTTCATTAGCCACTTTTCTGACCACTCATGCAGATTATTTAGATCCTCCTGAAGTTCTCTACCATTGTTCTCGTTTTTTACTTTCTTCACAATCTTTGCATCATCCGCAAACATATTCATGAATGAATTTACAGACTCTGGTAGGTCATTTACATATACAAGGAACAAAAGTGGCCCTAAAACTGAACCCTGTGGAACTCCACTACTAACTCTTCTCCATTCAGACACTGAGTGTCTTACTCTAACCCTCTGTTCCCTTCCTTCTAAGTAAGTTTTTATCCATTCCAAGACATTTCCACCTATTCTAGCCATTGATTGCAGCTTCCTAATAAGTCTCCCATGTGGAACAGTGTCAAACGCTTTCTGGAAGTCTAGGAATATGCAATCTGCCCAGCCCTCTCTTTCCTGTAAGATTTGGCTTACCTCATCATAAAATTCTAATAAGTTTGTTACTGTTGATCTTCCTTCTCTGAAGCCATGTTGCCTCACTGACAAAAAGTTGAAGGATTCCAAGTGAAGAGAGATATGTTTCCTTAGTAGTTTCTCCATAAGTTTGCAAACTATGCTGGTCAAGGAAACTGGTCTATAGTTCAGAGCCGTATCCCTCCTTCCCTTTTTGAAGATAGGTATCACATTTGCTTGTTTCCAGCATCTTGGAATCTCCCCCGACTCCAATGACTCCTTAAATATGATACTTAGTGCCACTGATATTGTGTTTGCGCATTTTTTAAGCACATGAGGGGATATGTCATCAGGACCTGTAGCTTTATGAACATCTAAATCCATCAGCGCTTTGCATACCTCTGTGGCTGTAAGGTTGATGTTCTCTAATACCGGCCCTTGAGCTTCTATCACTGCAATCTGAGGGGGTGGGGTATTTTCTACTGTAAATACTGACTGAAACTCCTTGTTCAATTCTTTGCAGATCTCTTCGTCCGTTTCAGTGATGCTTCCATCCGCTCTCTTTAGCCTTAAAACCTGTTCTTTTACCTTCAGTTTTCCTCTGATAAAGCTGTGGAAAAGCTTGGGATTTTCTTTAGCCTTCCTGGTGATGTCCCTCTCATAATCTTTCTCTGCCTCTCTCCTTTTACTTAGGTAGTCATTTCTTGCTCTTTTGTAGGTTTGCCAGGCATTTATGTTTTTTCTCCTCCTATACCTTTTCCAGCATTTGTCTCTCCACTCCTTAGCTCTTTTACACCCATTATCGAACCATTTCTCTCTGGCATGAATTACACCTACTTTGGTGACAGGTATGCAGCAATCTACTATCTTCCCATATTTCTCACAAAAGATGTCATACATTTCTTGTACAGATTTGTTGTAAAATAAGGTTCTCCAGTCAATAACTGCAAAAAGCTCATTCATTTTGATGTAATCTCCTTTCTGATAGTTCCTCCTCATGTCCTCAGTGCCTCTACTCTCAGGAAGAATGTCTTCAATGATATACTCCATCAACAACACACAGTGGTCACTCTTTCCAATTGGTGGTTCATACTCAATATTTTCAATATCCAACACATTATCTGTGAACACCAGATCAAGTAGTGATGGCTCATCCCCACCCCTGGCTCTTGTTGGTTCCATTACATGTTGGTGTAGGAAATTCCCTTGTACGCAATCTAGGAATCTTGCCCCAAAGGAGTCCTCACCACTGTGTGGGTCAAGATTTATCCAATCTATCTCTTTATGATTAAAGTCTCCCATAATCAAAATCCTACATTTTTTCTCCCGCGCCATGTTAACAACTGAGTTTATGACTTCAATCGTACCTATATGACTTTCCTCATAAATTTCAAGCCTATTTTGGTTCCTTGGTGGGTTGTATACAACAGTTATTATAATGCTCTCTGACCCAGTATTTATGCGAGCAACAAGAAATTCCCTGAACTCACTTTCTATAGCCAAGTTTATTTCTTCAACTTGAATCCTCTCACTTATGAGCAGTGCTATCCCTCCACCAGTCCTCTCAGATCTTTCGACCCTTAGTATTCTGAAGCCCTTAGGAAAAACTGTGACACTGTTTATGTCCTCACTCAACTTAGTCTCTGTAATTGCTACTATATCTGCCTTACTGTTGTGAATCCTATCTTTTAATTCTACTGCCTTACCAGCTAATCCATCAGCATTTGTGTATAACAATCTTAATGAGGCCCCATCCCCTGATCTTCTGTCATTATCTTCTTTATCTCCCCTTTGTCTGGAAGTATTCCGTAACGAAAATTTTTCTTCTCTTCTTCATTTCTTTCATCATTTAACCTTCTTGCCTCTTGCAACAAGTTTTTGATCTTTCCCATCTCTTCCTGTGTTCTGTATCGTCTAATGAACACTTCTTTGCATTCTTGAAGGTCTTTTAGACTTTTTTTTCTCAACAATATTTCCCTACATGTCTCCCCTCTCTCAAAGGTTACTTTTGTTGGTCTCGGCTTTCCTTCCCTCGAATATTTACCTAGTTGGTGTATGTTTACAATATCCTCAGGACCACATACTACTCCAAGCTTTCTTATCAGGTCTACAACGTTAGCTTTATTTTCTTCAAGTCTCCCCTGCCATGTTGGCTCCTGGGATTCACTTATGCCTGAGATTACCACTGTCTTCTCCTTATCAAGTGCCTGTCTGATGAGTGGGTTTGCCCTTTCCATCACAACGTCTTTCATTTTTTCGATTACTGTCTCTTTATAGTCAACTGTTTGTATGTTTTCCAGTGCCACCACCTTTACAGCCTCTTTTACTGCCACATTCCCATTTAGTGCATCAGCAAAGGACGTTTTCATGGCATCATTTTCCATATTCAGCTCCTGGAACTCTTTTCTGAACTGTTCAATGTTTTCCTTAATCTGAACATTCCAAGCAGCAATCTCGTCTCTCTCAGAAGATAGCAGTGAACTAACATCTAATTCATTTAGGTTGTCATTTAGCTGTTTGTTTTTATCTTCTTGTTTAGAAATTCTAGATTCTAGTTGACTCTTTTCCCCTTCCAGCTTCTTTATTCTTTTTTCAAGTTCCTTTCTCTCCTGCCCTTGTGCTTTATTTGCTTCCTCCAAAGATCTTATTTGTTCTCTGAGTGTTTCATTCTCTTTCATTTCTCCATCCATATTCCGAATTTTATCATCAAGGCTTGTAACCATTTCCTCTAACTTCTTGATTCTCTGTTTAAGTCCTCTGATGACTACCCCTTCTCCCGACCCATGGGTGGGAGAGGTTTGGGACAGAGATGGCTTCATTTTTATGTTCTCCCTCTCACAGAATATAGAAAGAAGACGAGAAAGAGGAAAAAAAAAGAAAAGAAAAGAGAAAAACTTCTAATTTACCTTCACACAGAAGTATGTATGTGGATATAGGTATGCATGTATGTATATGTATATGTGTATGCGTGTATATATATGTATATATGTGTAAATGTGTATATATATATATATATATATATATATATATATATATATATATATATATATATATATATATATATATATATATATATATATATATATATATATATATATATATATATATATATATATATATATATATATATATATATATATATATATATATATATATATATATATATATATATATATATATATATATATATTTATATATATATATATATATATATATATATATATATATATATATATATATATATATATATATATATATATATATATATATATATATATATTATCAAATAAGCACATTACATATGTGAAAACATGAATCATTTTTTTCCCCGACCGGGACTCGAACTTAGGACTTATGACTACCAAGTCATGGCGCTACCACTACACCACAGAAGGTTAAAAGGAATCCAACCTTATAGCTTATATCTGCTATACTTAGGAATGAACGCATTCTAACTGAATGCCACTATGTTCATATTACAGATTCTCCAACCTCACTCGTGGCTTCATTTTAGCATTTAATTCAATTCCCAATCTCATTCGGGCCATGAAATTATCAAATAAGCACATTCCATATGTGAAAACATGAATCATTTTTTACTCCGACCGGGACTCGAACCTAGGACTTATGATTACCAAGTTAAGGCGCTACCACTACACCACAGAAGGTTAAAAGGAAT
>JAXCGZ010000842.1:32500-38341 GCA_037179515.1 Halocaridina rubra
TTGACGTTGCTCAGCACTATGGAAAGTGGTGGTGTTCTTTGTGTTGGTGGTGGTAGTGGTAGTGGTGTTGGTGGTGGTGTCGTTGTTGGTGCTGTTTGTGGGTGTGCTGGGGATATGTCTGTGTCTGACGCAAGCAAGCTCATTTTTAATTTAAGAAATGAGTTGGTCGCAGTCAGGCAGGAGGTCAGATCTTTAGCAGAGGAGAACAGGAAGCTTAGAGGTAAGGTAGATGTGTTAAGCAGGAAGGGACAATTGAATAGTGAAGAGGATTGGAAAGTTAAGAGTAAGGATTCAACTAAAATGGTTCTTAGAAAAAATGATAGTTCTCAACTACAAGTTGATAATTCTTTTAGTTCACTTAGAGATGAATGTGACAGTGGCGGCAGTATATCTTCAGGACCCATAAAGTTAGATAGGTGTACTTGCGACTATAGAAGTGGAGGTGGGAAAAGCTCTAAGGTCAAGAGCGTAGGTAAGTCTCCCAAGGTCGAAGTAACCCATCCTCTGGATAAGTCTCGTTCTCTTGTAATTGTAGGGGATTCACTGTGCAGATATGTAGACAGGAAAGTCAGGCATAGAGTTAGGGGAAAATATATTTTCCCTGGAGCAGGTATAATGAAGGTGGGTGAGTCGATTAATAGCTGGATTAAGGATAAAGATGTTGTTTGTTTGATAGCTGGTGAAAATGATGCACAGGATGGTAGAAGTGAGGAGCAGATTAGGTTGTATAGACAAGCCCTGGATAAGATCAGGAAAAGATCTGCAGTTCCGGTAACGTGTGGCAGTCTGCCTAGGCTTAGCCAAAGTTCAGAGTGGTGGTCTCGAGCTATAGGAATTATTGCTAGGATGCAAGTCTTCTATTGTGAGAATAATATGTTTTATAGAAGGGTGGTATCACTTCACTAGTCGTAAGCATATGTATGCAAGGGATGGAGTTCATCTTTCTAGTTCAGGTGTCTCGGTATTGGCTGGTATGATAGACAGAGCGGTAGGGGGGTTTTGTTAGATACAAATAATGAAATAAATATTACTTGTGCAGAGAAAGTAGTCAGTAAGGGCAAAGTAAATAGTGGGTCAAATAACCGGGAGTTTAAGGATAATAACCATTTGTTACATAGAACAAATATTAACAAAAAGAATAGCCACAAGAAGGGTAAACCTAGAGAAAGTTTAAAAGTATATTATATGAATAGCCGTAGTTTAGGTAACAAGCTAGAAGAACTGAGAGCCATAGTATGTAGTGAGAGACCGGATATAATATGCATTAGTGAAAGTTGGATTAATTTAGAGAGCAAACACCTTAAAGTTGAGTACATACTTACAGGATATAAACTTTATAATGCAGATCGCAATGCAGATAGAAGAGGGGGAGGGGTAATCATGTATATTAAAGATAGCCTCAGAAGATGCATTAAGTCTGGAATTAAGACAAGTCTAAATTTAAAACCTTATGGGTTGAAATTAAAAATAATATAGAAAGTCTTGTTGTAGGAATAGTCTACAGACCACCGGATCTAGATAGTTTAAATTTGCAAATTATATACAATGAAATTTCTAAAGTGACCAGGTCAAATAGGGTTTGCATTGTAGGTGATTTTAATTTTAGAAATATTAACTGGGAAACCATAACAGGTGATAGTAGCTCTAAGGAGGTTTTGGAAGTAGTAGACGACAATTTCCTTTTTCAGCATGTACTTGAAGCAACATGGGGGGTGAATATACTGGATTTAGCTCTTAGTAATAGAGAGAATATGGTTGCAAATTTAGAAGTTGGTGAAGCATTGTGCAACAGTGACCATGATTCCATTAGATTTAACATAATTTTTAAGGAAGCTATGAAAGAAAATAAGAATATTGTTCCAATCTTTAGAGCAGGAGATTTTGAGGGCTTAAAAACAAAATTATCTAATGAGGTATGAGGAGGAATTTCTGGGGTCCAGATGTGGGTAGTTAATCCAGCAGGTCAGGTCGCAGGTAGCATATTACTCCAAAAATTGAGTACCACATGCCAAGGATTACCTCAAGATAAGATCAATACAGTAAATTCTCGAACGGGAAAGAATATAAGAACATAAAAATAGGGGACACTGCAACATGCCTACTGGCACACACGAGGCAGCTCCATTTTTTAATTATATTTTCATCAGGTCTAACCTATTCTATTCTACTCTACTAATTTATTCTATTTTTCTTTACATAATTCTTCTAATAATCGCTAGCCTATTCATACCCACACCTACCTCTGTCATATGTCTATCTAATCTATATTTGAAAGTGTCTAAGGTATTGGCATTTATTATCCTACTAGGAAGCCTGTGCCATGTATCAGCTACTCTATTACAAAACCAATTTTTACCAATTTCCCTTCTGAACCTAAATTTATCAAGATTAAATCCATTATTACGAGTTCTGGTTTGATCATGCATTTTTTAAACTTTATTAATATCACCCTTGTTAATCCCTTTAAACCATTTATAGACCTCAGTCATATACCCCCTAACTCTGCGCCTCTGTAGAGAATGTAGATTAAGTTTTCTTAATCTGTCCTCATATGGTAGACTTCTGATATTGTGTATCATCTTGATCATTCTTCGCTGCACTCTCTCCAAGGATTCAATTTCCATCCTATAATAGGGTGACCAAAATTACACAGCATAATGTAGATGGGACCTAACTAATGCAAGATAGATCTGCAAAATAACTTTTTCCATCATATTGCCAACACTTCTTGAGATAAATCCTAAAGTTCTGTTTGCTTTACTTCTGACTGCTGTACATTGCTCTCTTGGCTTAAGATTACTACTCACAAGAACTCCCAAATCCCTTTCACACTGAGAACTCATGATTTCATGGTTATTTAGCTTATAACTCGCACAGTCTTTTATAGTACCCATTTTAACTACTTTACATTTTTCAACATTAAATTCCATTTGCCACTTATCCGACCATTCAGATAATTTATTTAGATCTTCCTGTAAAACATGAATGTCTTCTTTTCCATTTATAATTCTACCTATTTTAGTGTCATCTGCGAATTTCCTTAGGTTACTACTGATATCCGAATCCAGATCATTTAGATATACGATGAATAATAGAGGACCAAGTACCGAGCCTTGTGGTATCCCGCTGGTAACCGAGCCCCACTCCGATTTCTCTCCATTTATGCAAACCCTCTGTTTTCTGTCAATTAGCCATTCTTTGACCCATCTGAGAACAGCTCCTCCTATACCATGAGCTTCAAGCTTTTTAACTAATCTTTTGTGAGGAACTCTATCAAAAGCTTTCCTAAAATCTAAATATATTTATTATAGTCAGAAAGACTATATTCTAATGAAATATTTCAGATACAAACGATGACCCTAAATTGATAAACAATAAAATAAAGAATCTTATAGATATTAAAAGAGGAATATACAGGAAACTAAAAAGAGGTGAAGAGCAGGTGAGGCAGCAATATATACAGTTAAACAGGGAAGTTAAAAAGATAGTTAGAGAGTCAAAAAGAAAATTCGAAGTTAAAATAGCAGGAGAAGCTAAAGAAAATCTTAAAGGGTTTTTTCAACGCTATCAAACAAAATTTAAGGAAAAAGTCGGACCAATTGAAGTAGCCAATGACCATATCACAGATGATGGTAAAGTGATGTGTACATGTTTAAATGATTATTTCTTATCTGTATTTACCAATGAAAACTTGGAATATATTCTAGAGGTAAAATCCATTTACAGAGACAGTCCCGATAATATAATTAGTTCAATAAATATTACGAGAGAGGAGGTAATAAAAGAAATAGATAAATTAAAGGCTCATAAATCTCCGGGACCTGATGGAATATATGCTAGAATATTAAAGGAATGCAAGGAAGAGCTTAGTTGTCCACTAACTGCATTATTTAATAATTCAATAAAATTAGGATTGGTACCCATGGAGTGGATATTGACAGATGTGGTACCAATATTTAAAAAAGGAGAACGAGTTAAAAAGAAAAATTATAGGCCTGTAAGTTTAACGTCAACAGTGGGTAAGATTCTAGAATCCATCATTGCAAATAAAATAAGGGCACATGTAGAATTATACAGACTGATAAAACTTTCACAACACGGGTTTCTGAAGGGTTTTTCGTGCCTTACAAACTTACTGTCTTTTTATTCAGAAGTTTACGAGGCAGTAGATTGCGACAAAGAATACGATATAATATATTTAGATTTTAGGAAAGCTTTTGATAGAGTTCCTCACAAAAGATTAGTTAAAAAGCTTGAAGCTCATGGTATAGGAGGAGCTGTTCTCAGATGGGTCAAAGAATGGCTAATTGACAGAAAACAGAGGGTTTGCATAAATGGAGAGAAATCGGAGTGGGGCTCGGTTACCAGCGGGATACCACAAGGCTCGGTACTTGGTCCTCTATTATTCATCGTATATCTAAATGATCTGGATTCGGATATCAGTAGTAACCTAAGGAAATTCGCAGATGACACTAAAATAGGTAGAATTATAAATGGAAAAGAAGACATTCATGTTTTACAGGAAGATCTAAATAAATTATCTGAATGGTCGGATAAGTGGCAAATGGAATTTAATGTTGAAAAATGTAAAGTAGTTAAAATGGGTACTATAAAAGACTGTGCGAGTTATAAGCTAAATAACCATGAAATCATGAGTTCTCAGTGTGAAAGGGATTTGGGATTTCTTGTGAGTAGTAATCTTAAGCCAAGAGAGCAATGTACAGCAGTCAGAAGTAAAGCAAACAGAACTTTAGGATTTATCTCAAGAAGTGTTGGCAATATGATGGAAAAAGTTATTTTGCAGATCTATCTTGCATTAGTTAGGCCCCATCTACATTATGCTGTGTAATTTTGGTCACCCTATTATAGGATGGAAATTGAATCCTTGGAGAGAGTGCAGCGAAGAATGATCAAGATGATACACAATATCAGAAATCTACCATATGAGGACAGATTAAGAAAACTTAATCTACATTCTCTACAGAGGCGCAGAGTTAGGGGGTATATGACTGAGGTCTATAAATGGTTTAAAGGGATTAACAAGGGTGATATTAATAAAGTTTAAAAATGCATGATCAAACCAGAACTCGTAATAATGGATTTAAGCTTGATAAATTTAGGTTCAGAAGGGAAATTGGTAAAAATTGGTTTTGTAATAGAGTAGCTGATACATGGCACAGGCTTCCTAGTAGGATAATAAATGCCAATACCTTAGACACTTTCAAATATAGATTAGATAGACATATGACAGAGGTAGGTGTGGGTATGAATAGGCTCGCGATTATTAGAAGAATCATGTAAAGAAAAATAGAATAAATTAGTAGAGTAGAATAGAATAGGTTAGACCTGATGAAAATATAATTAAAAAAATGGAGCTGCCTCGTGTGTGCCAGTAGGCTTGTTGCAGTGTCCCCTATTCTTATGTTTTTATGTTCTTATATGTGTGTATTTGTGTATATATATATGTATATATGTATATATATAATTACTATTAATAAATATCTTTTGTTAATACAATTTAGCCAAGTATGGTCTTTAACTCCTTTTGAGGCCTGTTTGTGTGGATTACTGACTAATTCCGGCGGCATTTAAGATTGATATCTATTAATTCCATGTATAGGACCCCTGGGCGGGTCTTTTGTCTCCTCCTTTTCAAGTGTTCTTCTGTGAGGACACTGCAACATGCCTACTGGCACACACGAGGCAGCTCCATTTTTGAACTGTATTTTCAGCATGTCTAACCTATTCTATTCTACTCTACTTATTTATTCTATTTTTCTTTTTATGATTTTTCTAATAAGCACTAACCTATTTCCATACCCACCCTACCTCTGTCATATG
>JAXCGZ010000843.1:0-2500 GCA_037179515.1 Halocaridina rubra
TTACAGGATATAAACTTTATAATGCTGATCGTAGTGCAGATAAAAGAGGGGGAGGGGTAATTATGTATATTAAAGATAGCCTCAGAAGCTGCATTAAGTCTGGAATTAAGACAAATCTAAATTCAGAAACCTTATGGGTTGAAATTAAAAATAATATAGAAAGTCTAGTTGTAGGAGTAGTCTACAGACCACCTGATCTAGATAATATAGAGTCGCAAGTTATATACGATGAAATTTCTAAAGTGAGCAGGTCAAATAGAGTTTGCATTGTAGGCGATTTTAATTTTAGACATATTAACTGGGAAACCATAACAGGTGATAGTAGCTCTAAGGAGTTTTTGGAAGTAGTAGAAGACAATTTCCTTTCTCAGCATGTACATGAAGCAACACGGGGGGTGAATACACTAGATTTAGTTCTTAGTAATAGAGAGAATATGGTTACAAATTTAGAAGTTGGTGAAAAATTGGGCAACAGTGACCATGATTCCATTAGATTTAACATAATTTTCAAGGAAACTATAAAGGAAAATAAGAATATTGTTCCAAACTTTAGAGCAGGAGATTTTGAGGGCTTAAAAACTAAATTATCTAATGAGGTATGGGAAGGGATTTCTGGGGTACAGATGTGGGTAGTTAATCCAGCAGGTCAGGTCGCAGGTAGCGGATTACCCCGAAATTTGGGTACCACATGCCAAGGATTATCACAAGATAAGATCAATACATTAAATTTTCTCACAGGAAAGAACAGCAGCCCGTCAGTTAATATAAATTTGGATGAGGAATATAACAATTTTGTCATGACTCTTAAGAATAGTCAGAGAGACTATATTCCCATAAAACATTGCAGATCAAGAAAAAATGACCCTAAATGGATGAACAATAGAATAAAGAATCTTATAGGTATTAAAAGAGGAATATACAGGAAACTAAAAAGAGGTGAAGAGCAGGTGAGGCAGCAATATATACAGTTAAACAGGGAAGTTAAAAAGATAGTTAGAGAGTCGAAAAGAAAATACGAAGTTCGAATAGCAGGAGAAGCTAAAGAAATTCCTAAAGGGTTTTATCAACATTATCAAACAAAATTTAAGGAAAAAGTCGGACCAATTGAAGTAGCCAATGGCCATATCACAGATGACGATAAAGTGATGTGTACATGTTTAAATGATTATTTCTTATCTGTATTTACAAATGAAAACTTGGAAAATATTCCGGAAGTAGAATCCATTTACAGAGACAGTCCCGATAATATACTTAGTTCAATAAATATTACGAGAGAGGAGGTAATAAAAGAAATAGATAAATTAAAGGCTCATAAATCTCCGGGACCTGATGGAATATATGCTAGAATATTAAAGGAATGCAAGGAAGAGCTTAGTTGTCCTCTAACGGCATTATTTAATAATTCAATAAAATTAGGATCGGTACCCATGGAGTGGAAATTGGCAGATGTGGTACCAATATTTAAAAAAGGAGAACGTGTTAAAAAGAATAATTATAGGCCGGTAAGTTTAACGTCAACAGTGGGTAAGATTCTAGAATCCATAATTGCAAATAAAATAAGGGCACATCTAGAATTACACAGACTGATAAAACTTTCACAACACGGGTTTCTTAAGGGTTTTTCGTGCCTTACGAACTTACTGTCTTTTTATTCAGAAGTTTACGAGGCAGTAGATTGTGGCAAAGAATATGATACAATATATCTAGATTTTAGCAAAGCTTTTGATAGAGTTCCTCACAAAAGATTAGTTAAAAAGCTGGAAGCTCATGGTATAGGAGGAGCTGTGCTCAGATGGATCAAACAATGGTTAAAAGACAGAAAACAGAGGGTTTGCATAAATGGAGAGAAATCAGAGTGGGGCTCGGTTACAAGCGGGGTACCACAAGGCTCGGTACTGGGTTCTCTATTATTCATCGTATATCTAAATGATCTGGATTCGGATATCAGTAGTAACCTAAGTAAATTCGCAGACGACACTAAAATAGGTAGAACTATAAATGGAAAAGAAGACATTCATGCTTTACAGGAAGATCTAAATAGATTATCTGAATGGTCGGACAAATGGCAAATGGAATTTAATGTTGAAAAATGTAAAGTAGTTAAAATGGGTACTATAAAAGACAATACTAGTTATAACCTAAATAACCATGAAATCATGAGTTCTCAGTGTGAAAGGGATTTGGGAGTTCTTGTGAGTAGTAGTCTTAAGCCAAGAGAGCAATGCACAGCAGTCAGAAATAAAGCAAACAGAATTTTAGGATTTATCTCAAGAAGCGTCAGCAATAGGACGGAAAAAGTTATTTTGCAGCTCTATCTTGCATTAGTTAGGCCCCATTTAGATTATGCTGTGCAATTCTGGTCACCCTATTATAGAATGGAAATTGAATCCTTGGAGAGAGTGCAGCGAAGAATGACCAAGATGATACACAATATCAGAAATCTACCATATGAGGACAGATTAAAAAAACTTAATCTACATTCTCTAGAGAGGCGAAGAGT
>JAXCGZ010000843.1:32500-38234 GCA_037179515.1 Halocaridina rubra
TGAATAGAGTTAGAAGGGTAAATTTCGCAAGTCCTGAAGACAATAGAGTTATTAGGAGGAGAAGATAAAGAGATATCCAGAAACTGTGTTTTGGAGGCATTAATTTCAACTTCAATGCAAACCGAGTTGAGGGTAGAAGAAAGAGTGATTAGAGAATGATTATGAATAGTAGATTACGGCTGTGAAGAGAAGGCAGAGGAAATATGAAAGGTAGAATTGACGGTAAAGGTGTGGAGAAGAGAGGAGGATAGGAATTGAAGAAGATCGTTGATGAAGAGAAGGAACAGAGTAGGTGAAAGAACAGAGTCCTGTGGAACACCACTGGCAACAGGGAATGAGCTAGATGTTGCACCGCCAGCAACAACAGATATAAAACGTTCAGAAAGAAAACTGGAAATCATAGAACAGAGAGAAGTGTAAAGCCATAAGCAGGGAGCTTGACCAACAGGGCCTTGTTCCAGACTTTGTCAAAAGTCATAGAGATATAAAGGGTGATGACAAAGGAAACTCCATAGATACTCAGAACTAGTGACCATAAATGAGTAAGATAGGCCCAGAGGTCACCAGGGGATCTTGCTTAGTGAAAACCGTACTGTTGACTGAAAATATGAAAGTTAGTTTCAAGACATTTCAAGAAGTGAGAATTAAGCAAAGTTTTGAATACTTTAGATATAACTGAGATTAGGGAAATAGGTCAGTAGTTGGAAGGAATAGAGTCGTCACCCTTCTTATGAAGAGCTTGAAATAGAGCATGCTTCCAAGATGATGGATCTATGCCGGTGGAGAGAATAAGGCGAAAAAGACAGCAAAACACGGGAGCCAATTCATTTCCAAATCCTTTAGGAACCTTGCAGGGATGTCATTGGGTCCGGATGTCTTGGTCATCTTTAGACTCTGCATGAAGAAGAATATGGGAGGGCATAGGGTTACAGATGGGCTAAAGTGCGAGTACCAGTATACTGGAATCCCTTCTAGAAGTGTTGGCAGAAAAATAAGAGTCAAAGTGGGAAAGCAAGCTACGGAACATTCAGAATTAATGAGAGGATGAAAAGTTGAGTTACAGAAGTTTTTGGAGAGGCTCGTGATTTAGGACGAAAAACATTTAGCTAGAGGAGAGGTGTTAGGGTCATCTGCTTTATTTCTTAAAAAGGAACCTTTAGACTTTCGAATCTGAGCAGTGCCGCTGTTAAATCAAAAGGAAAGGTTTGGTACGATTGGTATGCCCGTTTTCCGGCCTGAATAGCCATGAAACAGACACGTTCCAACCAAGGATTCGAGGAAGAAAAAGTTTTCATAGAGGAGGGTTATGAATGCTTGCATTCCCTTTTAGGGCTACTTGATCAGGGTTGCAGGTCTGAGAGCAGTAACCATCCCATGAGAATTCAAAGAGAAAGTTGTATAAATCATTATGTAGAGTACGCTCAAAGTACCAAAGGCGGCAGTAGGCAGGAATTGAAGGAGGGAGAACGAATATGGTAGAGATTGAGATCACAGAGTGATCTGATTGACCAAGAGGGGAAAACAGAGAATATGATTAGCTTAAATAATAAGTAAGAAATAGGTCAACAGTATTAGTTCTTTTTCTATGCCTACAACTACAGAATATTCGTGGATATTCATTACACATCTTTTATTATCCCTTCACATCTGACAAGTCATTACACTCTCCATCTCTATTTCTCTTTACTTTATGTATTATTCGTGACCAGGCCCGATGAGGGCTGTTTTATTTTATTATTTTTTGGCCCGTCCTGGTGTCACAATCACTAAAAAGAAAAAAAAGCTGCATGTTCGTGGCGATCGGAAATACGAGTAGGATGTGTGATAATCTGCTCCAGATCATGAGCAATAGCGTAAACTTGGATCTTACTTCCTCCCACATCAGTGTGAGAAGAATGAAGCCACTCTCTGTTGTATACATTGAAGTTCCCAATATAGTGAACTTCAGCATGTGTGTGAGAAGATAGCAAGGACTCATTGCAAGAGGTCAGATATTCAAAGAATGACACAAATTCAGTGGAGTTAGGAGAGTAATAGCAGAAGCAATGAAAATATAGTGATAGTGGAGAGATGGATCTTCAACTAGAGAACATCAAAGACAGGAGATTCAAGGTCCATGAGCCTTGCAATAGGAGTGTTATTGTTGCAGTAGGCACAGACCCCACCTTTGGAATGGAAACAAGAATGCATGTTATAGTGAGAGATATGAAGGGGGTATGGGGAAGCTTGGCTAGACAGGTGGGTTTTAGAAAGAATTAGAAGGTTAGGGAGTGATGTGCCCAACTGCTGTTCCACAGACGAAAGATTAGAGTTCAGGCCACGAATGCTAGAAAAGTGAAGACTGAAAGAAGCAATTCTCTCAGAAGGTGAAAGGTTAAGAGCAAAACCATTACTACCATCATGCGAGTTTACTTTCACCCCTGTACTGGAGTCAACAAGATCCCCAGAGATTCTAAGCACTTCTTTATGCCGGGAACATGGAGCCATAAGCTGTGGAGAGCAAAAGGAGAGCAAAACGAAACAAGGATGGGGAGTGTTGTGACTTGTCATATGTAATAGGACAGTAAGAGATATGTAACAATTCCGCCAGAATATTCATGCAGATGTAGGCAAAAGGAAAAAGCAGTACCTAAAGGAAGACTTAACCTGGAACTGTATAGACCAGTCTTAGTTATGTCCGTAATACCATCAGCCATAATATTTCAATGCCCGGTGGTACCATGGCCAAATTACTAACCAATAATATGCATATTCGCAATGACACCACACTTATATAAATACTCTTAGCCTTGATTTCCTTTTCTGTAGGACAACAGATGACTCAAAATCTCATGAAAGGCATGAATTAGTCATGCTGCTTTACCCAACAGAGCCACAACAACAGGCAAAGTCCGCATTTCATGTCACAGCCATTACATGCAAGCATTTCTCTAGTCAATCTTTAATCAACTTGTGAAAGCTGTAAGTGGAGTTAAGTATTTATATTCGCAATGAAACCGTGATATTGAAAATGAATTTTATGCATGAAATTTCTTTAGGAAATCAGGGGACTCAATCTCATGTCGCAAGCTACAAAGCCATGTTTCCTTAGCCAACTGAGCCACTACGACAGACCAAAGTTTCCCTTTCATGTCACAGCCAGTGCATGCAAGCATCTCGCGTCGGCCATTAATCAACTAGTTAAATCTGTTCATGTAATTAAGTATGTATATTCACAATGACACCGTGGTATTATTAATACTATTATCCACATGAATTTTATTAGGCCATCACGTGATTCAAAGTGGCATCGAAAGCTACAAAGTCATGCGTCCTTAACCAACTGAGCAACTACAACAGACAGAATTCTTCATACCATGTAACAACCAGCTCATGCCAACATCTATCCCATTGACCTTTAACCAACTTGATAAAGCTATACAAAGAGTTAATTAAGTATATTCACAATGAAACTGGGATATTTCTCACAAGAATTTTTTTAGGGCATCAAGGGACTATAACTCGTATCACAAGCTACAAAGTGAGATCCAGTCTCTTGGTGTTCTAAATAATTTTCGTGGCTGATACTATTATTAATGTCACGATTTCATTAAATTTATATATTTAACTCCATGTACAGCTTTAACAATTTGATTAAGGGTCATCGGGAAAGATAATTGCATGTACTGGGAGTGACATAAAATGCAGACTTTTGTCTGTTGTAGTGGCTTATTTCGATAAGGCAGCATGAATTTGTAGCTTGTGACACGATATCAAGTCCCACGATGTTCTTAGGAATTTTCGAGGCATATAATATTGTTAATATGGTGGTATCATTACAAATGTATATACTTTGCTCACCTACAGCTTTATCATGTTGATTAAAGGTAGATGGGAGAGATGCTTGCATGTACTGGCTGACCATGAATTGCAGACTGCTATCTGTTATAGCGGCTCAGTTGGATATGCCAATATGATTTTGTAGTTTACGACATAACTTCCTTCAGTTACGGTTCTCTTTCTATGCCTACATCAACACCGAATATTCTTGGATATTCGTTGCACATGTCTTATTATCCCTTCACATCTGACAAGTCACAATACACTCCCGATCTCTGCTTCTCTCTTTGTTTTCTTCGTACCCAGGCCTGATGAGGGTAGATTTATTTTTTTTCCCGTCCTGGTGTCACAATTATAAAAAAAAAAGTTCAATACCAAGATTTCCTAAAAAGATTGTTGTGGATAATAGTATTGCAATATCATAGTTTCATTTCGAATATACATACTTAACTCCACATGTAACTCCACAAGATTAAAGGTTGACGGGAGATATACTTGCATGTACTGGTTGTGCCATGATATTGCAGACCTTTATTGTAGGGGCTCAAATTGGTTATGGTAGCATTATTTTGCAGCTTGCAATGCGAGCTTGAGTCCCCAGTTGCTGATAAAAATTTTCATGGTCACTAGTATTGCTAACATAATTTATCTGTCTATCTATCTATCTATCTATTTATCTCTCTCTCTCTCTCTCTCTCTCTCTCTCTCTATATATATATATATATATATATATATATATATATATATATATATATATATATATATATATATATATATATATATATATATATATATATATATATATATATATATATATATATATATATATATATATATATATATATATATATATATATATATATATATATATATGTAAATATATATATATATATATATATATATATATATATATATATATATATATATATATATATATATATATATATATATATATATATATATATATATATGAATCATTTTTTTACCCCGACTGGGACTCGAACCTAGGACTTATGATTACTAAGTCAAGGCGCTACCACTACACCACAGAAGGTTAAAAGGAATCCAACCTTATAGCTTATATCTGCTATACTTAGGAATGAACGCATTCATGTATATATATATATAGATATATATATATATATATATATATATATATATATATATATATATATATATATTTATATATATATATATATATATATATATATATATATATATATATATATATATATATATATATATATATATATATGCATATATATGTATGTATATATATATATATATATATATATATATATATATATATATATATATATATATATATATATATAGATATATATATATATATATATATATATATATATATATATATATATATATATATATATATATATATATATATATATATATATATATATATATATATATATATATATATATAATATTTATATATATATATATATATATATATATATATATATATATATTATATATATATATATATATATATATATATATATATATATATATATATATATATATATATATATATATATATATATATATATATATATACATATATATATATATATATATATATATATATATATATATATATATATATATATATATGTATATATATATATATATATATATATATATATATATATATATATATATATATATATATATATATATATATATATATATATATATATATATATATATATATATATATATAAATATATATATAAATGTATATATATATATATATATATATATATATATATATATATATATATATATATATATATATATATATATATATATATGTATGTGCATATATATATATATATATATATATATATATATATATATATATATATATCAAAGAATGAATGATATAATTACC
>JAXCGZ010000844.1:0-5000 GCA_037179515.1 Halocaridina rubra
GACGCATTATCCCTAGAATGCTATCGGTAATGATGGTAATATAATATGTAATTACATTAAGCATAGAGGAACACTTTGATAGAAAGATTTAGGCCTAATCATTATTAGATTAGACGGTTCTTAGAGAGAGAGAGAGAGAGAGAGAGAGAGAGAGAGAGAGAGAGAGAGAGAGAGAGAGAGAGAGAGAGAGAGAGAGAGAGATGCGTTGAGTTGGTGCATCTTGTTCAATGGTAGTGTTAAAGAGTTGCAAGATCAGTTGAGCTTTGAAAACGGATATGGGGGGTTCAGTAGTAGTGAAAATACTAGGATTTTCTTTATGAGTGTGACATCGGGACAGGCAATAACTGCCCCCATCTATAAAGGTCCGGGCACGAAAAAATACCAAGACGAAAGAAAAGAAAAAGGTTAAGGACTAGGCAGAGATGAGGTAATGTCACACAAAGGAAAGCAACAGCCAGAAAAAAAAACAGTCAAAGTATAGAGGACCCAGATATGTGGAGGATAAGGCTCTGAGATGACGGTAGATCTGCTTTTTTGAAGGATGAAAGGTCATAATAATTAGGAAAGACAGAAAGAGGAAGAGAGTTCCAGAGTCTGGAGGTAGATGGGAAGAAGCAGTCGCTGCACCAACCAATCTGCGAGATGCAAATCTCCACACAGTACCTGTGAGATGAGGCCGATTGTCGAGTGTTACGCGGCCTCGGCAATGGGGGAGGGATGCAACTCGCCAACTCATTAGAGCAGCGATGGAAATAGTAGTGATAGAAAAGCGAAATGGAAGATACCTTACGACGAAGAGAGAGAGAATCCAGATTAGAAGTAAGAGAAGGATCATTAATAAGTCTGACTGCCTTAGATTCACCCCAGTCAAGAAGATAAGTATAAGAAGAAGCACCCCAGATGTGTGAGCAGTATTCTAAGCAGGGATGGATAAGACCTTTGTAAATTTTAAGTAACTGTAAAGAGGAAAAGTAATGATGTAAACAAAACCCCAAGTTTTTGGATGAAGATTTAGAAATTTGGAGTATATGATTCCTCCAAGACAAGTTAGAGGCTATATGGATTCCTAATATGTTGATTGAGTTATGAGGGTAAATTTCATTAGTTTCAAAGACTATAGGGTTATCAGGAGGAGATGAAGATAAAGAGACTGCCAGAAACTGTGTCTTGGAGGCATTGAATTAACTAAATTTTGAGTGACCCATTCAGATACTCTCTGCAAATCGGAGTTGAGAGTAGAAGAAAGAGTGATACCAGATTGATTACAAGTAGCAGATGAAGGTTGTGAAGAAAAGGCAGAGGAAAAGTGAAGGGTTGAATCATCAGCAAAAGCATGAAGAAGAGAGGAAGATGGGGATTGTAGAAGATCAGTTATGAAGAGATGGAACGAAGTAAGTGAAAAAACAGAGCCCTGTGGAACACCACTGGTAACAGAGAAAGGCTAGACGTCATGCCATCAACAACTACAGATATAAAACGGTCAGTAAGAAAACTTGAAATCAGAGAACAGAAAGAAGGGGTAAAGCCATAGGCAGGGAGTTTGGCCAACAGAGCCTTGTGCCAGACTCTGTCAAAAGCCTTAGAGATATCAAGGGTGACGACAAAGGCTTCCCCATAGTTTCTCAGAGAAGATGACCATATATGAGTAATATAGGACAGGAGATCACCAGTGGATCTTGCCTTGCAGAAGCCGTACTGGTGATCGGAGATAAGTGAGTTAGATTCAAGGCATTTCAGGAAGTGAGAATTGAACAAAGTTTTGAAAACTTTGCAAGAGAGGAGGTTAGGGCAATAAGTCGGTAAATAGAAGGAATAGAGCGTTCACCCTTCTTAGGAACAGGCTGAACCAGTGCATGCTTCCAAGATGAAGGATAGATGCTGGTTGACAGAATGAGGCAAAAAAGACGACAAAGCACGGGAGCCAGTTCATCTGCAAACTCCTTAAGGAACTATGCAGTGATACCATCGGGACGAGATGCCTTGTTCGTCTGAAGCGAGCAAAGAACCTTATGAACTTTGCGTGAAGAAAGGATAAGAGAGGGGATAGGGCTAGAGAGGGTTGAAGATTGAGGAACTGGTGTACTAGAATCGTTTATAGAAGAGCTGGCAGAAAAATGAGAGCCAAGGAGAGTGGCTTTGTCAGTGGGAGAGCAAGCTATAGAACCATCAGAACGAATGAGAGGGGGAAAGCTTGAGTTGTAGAAGTTTTTGGAGAGGTTTTTGGCTAAGGACCAGAAGCATTTGTCAGTGGGAGAGGAGTTAAGGTCATCAACTTTCCCTCTTATAAAGGAAGCCTTAGACCTTCGAATCTGAGCAGTACAGCGAATCCTAGCTATAATAAAAGCTGAGAGACTTAAATCGGAAGGAGAGGCTTGGTAAGATTGGAGAGCCCGATTCCCAGCCTGGATAGCGATGGAGCAGGCACGGTCAAACCAAGGTTTAGGGGGAGAGAAAGTTATTGTAGAGGAGGGGATGTATGCCTCCATTCCCGCAGTCATGATCTCGGCAACTTTTAGAGCTCCCTGATCAGCGAAAATGTAAGAGACTGAGATCATAGAGTGGTCAGATTTACCAAGAGGATAAAGCACAGAATAAGACTAGTTTGAAGGGTTAGAAGTAAAATATAGGTCAAGATTGTTTGCAGCATGTTTGTGACGATCAGGAACGCGAGTAGGATGTTTGATAATTTGTTCCAGATCGTGAGTAATATAGAAAGCAAGGGCCTCGCTTCCTCCCACATCAGTGTGAGAAGAATGAAGCCACTCACTGTGGTGTACATTGAAGTCTCCAATGTAGAGAACTTCGGCATGTGGGTGAGAAGATAGCAAGGACTTATGGCACGAGGACAAATATTCTAAGGAAGACACAAACTCGGTGAAGTTTGGAGAACACTAGCAGAAGCAAAGGAAGATAATGGTATTGGAGAGATAGAGTTTTAGCCAGAGAACATCAAAGTCAGGAGATTCAAGGTCCATGAGTCTCGCAGTAGGAGTGTTTGTTTTGCAGTATGCACAGACCCCACCTTTGGAACGAAAACGAGTATACAGATTGTAGTGAAAGATATGAAATGGGTAAGTAGAAGCATGTATAGACAGCTGGGTTTCAGATAGGAGGAGGAGGTTAGGGAGGAAAGTACCCAAGTTCTGTTCCACAGACGAAAGATTTGAGTTCAGCAATCGAATGTTAGAATAGTGAAGAGTGAAAGAAGCAGATCTATTGGGAGGTGCAAGGTTAAGGGCAGAACCATTACTACCACCAGGAGTGTCTGCCCTCAAGCCAAAACTGGAGTCAACACGATCCCCGGAGATTCTCCGCACCCCTCTATGCCGGGTACTGGGGGCCATTAGTTATGGACCTTCAATAAATAATGACAAATGTGAGGAAAAAAGAAAGAAAAAGAGACAGATGTGGGGAATGTTGTGACTTGTCAAATGTAATGGAATTGCAAGAGATGTGTAATGAATACGCCAGAATATTCAGCGTAGATGTAGGCTTGAGGAAAGAACCGTCCTGAAGGAAGACAACCTGGAACTGTTTGGACCAGTCCTAGTTGCATCCTAATACCTTCAGCTAGATTACTTCCGCATATATGAAAAGTTAGAAATTTGAATACGAAAAACCACTTGTAATATGGACTGGGCAGGATGATGAATAATATAACCAGTAGAATTGGAGGGGAATAGGAGAAGTAACAAGGTAATATTCTTATATCTCATAGGTCTGCAGACATACCATATATCAATATTACTTTTAATATACATAAAGGCGTGAGTACTGCCAATAATTTCTTAAAGGAAAACCCCGTTGAAAACCTTACTAAGTGGTTAGTTACCGATATATGCTGAGTGAGCACTTGTTCGCGCACTTGTAGCATTCAGAAAACTTCACTCAAATTTCAAACACACGGACTTAGATGGAGGTGAAATGGTGAGCTTTGATGTGGTTGACTCTTCTTCACTGTTCCTCTTATCTAAGTTGTTGAGCTCTTGACTTTGTATGAAGAAGGACAGTTTCCATTCAACTACATAAAATTATTTTTTTTCATTTAGAATAAACTGAATAGTTTCTTGATTAACACATTCTCTTCCTTGATAGCATTATCTTTAAACAAGAAACGGGTAGTTATGGAGCTCTCCATATCTCCTATAAGTATCATTAGTTAATTTATATATGGATTTCTATCTATCCAAGATAGAACCTAATATTATAACATAAAGGGTAGGGGTTTGATTGTATAATGGAAGTATGTAGATGATTAGTTTTCTAAAAAGGTTTAAATGGGAGGCGAAACTATTTATCCTCCTATGGAAAACTTTTTTTAGATGTTTTGGTTTTCACAGCGAACAATGATAAGGTCTATTTTAAGATATATTAGAACGTTTGCCAATACCAACATTCACTCTCATCATTTCACCCAGTTTTGGGAATACCTATCGACTCCTGACCTCTTTTTCTCTGAGAGGCTCTTACATTATGCGATCAGCTTATCTAGATTTCGGCGGTATTCTGTCATGGGGAGAGTTTTAGTGATTCTATATGGAGCCCCTTTGCCAAAGCTAGAGGGGGATATTATGAATTAACCCTTAAGAGGTCTTCACGACAATTAACCTCTTCCAATTCATTATAATTATTAATCACTCTCACTCATAGTTTACTTCTTCTATTGCCGATTTTGTGTTTTCTATTCTACAAAGTTCCTGACATAAAATGTCATATTTGGCCTTTTCGATCAGTGCCTCATATAATATTGAATGTCACAATTATATTGTTTCTCACACTGTTATACGGGTCAGAGAAGGTCGAGCTCTCTCTCTCTCTCTCCGTCCGTTCTTCTCTTTGTCACTCAAATATTTTTATTCAGAACAAGCCTATCGACCTATCTTTGCAATTTTTTTGTTTTTAATAAGCATCCTTTAACTGAGTTTTAAAATATTTCAGTATGTTTTAGTCTGGCTATTATATACGTAAAATATATATGTACGAGTTTTGCGGTGTTTCCT
>JAXCGZ010000844.1:10000-12500 GCA_037179515.1 Halocaridina rubra
TATATATATATATATATATATATATATATATATATATATATATATATATATATATATATATATATATATATATATATATATATATATATATATATATATATATATATATATATATATATATATATATATATATATATATATATATATATATATATATATATATATATATATATATATATATATATATATATATATATATATATATATATATATATATATATATATATATATATATATATATATATATATATATATATATATATATATATATATATATATATATATATATATATATATATATATATATATATATATATATATATATATATATATATATATATATATATATATATATATATATATATATATATATATATATATATATATATATATATATATATATATATATATATATATATATATATATATATATATATATATATATATATATATATATATATATATATATATATATATATATATATATATATATATATATATATATATATATATATATATATATATATATATATATATATATATATATATATATATATATATATATATATATATATATATATATATATATATATATATATATATATATATATATATATATATATATATATATATATATATATATATATATATATATATATATATATATATATATATATATATATATATATATATATATATATATATATATATATATATATATATATATATATATATATATATATATATATATATATATATATATATATATATATATATATATATATATATATATATATATATATATATATATATATATATATATATATATATATATATATATATATATATATATATATATATATATATATATATATATATATATATATATATATATATATATATATATATATATATATATATATATATATATATATATATATATATATATATATATATATATATATATATATATATATATATATATATATATATATATATATATATATATATATATATATATATATATATATATATATATATATATATATATATATATATATATATATATATATATATATATATATATATATATATATATATATATATATATATATATATATATATATATATATATATATATATATATATATATATATATATATATATATATATATATATATATATATATATATATATATATATATATATATATATATATATATATATATATATATATATATATATATATATATATATATATATATATATATATATATATATATATATATATATATATATATATATATATATATATATATATATATATATATATATATATATATATATATATATATATATATATATATATATATATATATATATATATATATATATATATATATATATATATATATATATATATATATATATATATATATATATATATATATATATATATATATATATATATATATATATATATATATATATATATATATATATATATATATATATATATATATATATATATATATATATATATATATATATATATATATATATATATATATATATATATATATATATATATATATATATATATATATATATATATATATATATATATATATATATATATATATATATATATATATATATATATATATATATATAATACCAAATAACACATTACATATGTGAAAACATAAATAATTTTTTACCCCGACCGGGACTCGAACCTAGGACTTATGATTACTAAGTCAAGGCGCTACCACTACACCACAGAAGGTTAAAAGGAATCCAACCTTCTAGCTTATATATGCTATACTTAGGAATGAACGCATTCTAACTGAATGCCACTATGTTCATATTACAGATTCCCCAACCTCACTCGTGGCTTCATTTTAGCATTTAATTCAATTCCCAATCTCATTCGGGCATGAAATAACCAAATAACACATTACATATGTGAAAACATGAATAATTTTTTACCCCGACCAGGACTCGAACCTAGGACTTATGATTACTAAGTCAAGGCGCTACCACTACACCACAGAAGGTTAAAAGGAATCCAACCTTATAGCTTATATCTGCTATACTTAGGAATGAACGCATTCTAACTGAATGCCACTATGTTCATATTACAGATTCATCAACCTCACTCGTGGCTTCATTTTAGCATTTACTTCAATTCCCAATCTCATTCGGGCATGAAATAACCAAATAACACATTACATATGTGAAAACATGAATAATTTTTTACCCCGACCGGGACTCGAACCTAGGACTTATGATTACTAAGTCAAGGCGCTACCACTACACCACAGAAGGTTAAAAGGAATCCAACCTTATAGCTTATATCTGCTATACTTAGGAATGAACTCTTTCTAACTGAATGCCACAATGTTCATATTACAGATTCCCCAACCTCACTCGTGGCTTCATTTTAGCATTTAATTCAATTCCCAATCTCATTCGGGCATGAAATAACCAAATAACA
>JAXCGZ010000844.1:17500-22500 GCA_037179515.1 Halocaridina rubra
GAACTTTTCTTACGAAGCTTCAAACTATGACCTCTAGTTCTAGAGCCAGCCATATCAAAATATCGATCCCTATCCACTCTATCATAACCATGAAGGAATTTAAAGGCTGTGTGTGTGATTACCTAATTGATTACCTATTTGTGTTTACGGGAAAGAGCCCAAAGCTCGTATCTTCCCGTCTCCTGATCGGTTCCATTTTATACTTAGTGATACTTATCATACCTGTCCTTAAAACTAGGGATTGAGATAGCATTAACTACCTCCTCGCATAGCGAATTCTAATTATCAACTACTCTTACACTGAAAAAGTATTTCCTTACATCCTGCAAAGAACTTTTCTTACGAAGCTTCAAACTATGACCTCTAGTTCTAGAGCCAGCCATATCAAAATATCGATCCCTATCCACTCTATCATAACCATGAAGGAATTTAAAGACTGTCACCATATCCCCCCTTACTCTTCTAGCTTCGAGTGATGGTAAGTCTAATTCCCTCAGCCTCTCATCATAACTGAGATTGCGCATTTCTGGCACCAGTTTCGTGGCATGTCTTTGAACTTTTTCAAGCTTAGCTTTGTGTTTTATCAAGTGCGGATTCCAAAAGGGGGCTGCATATTCGAGTTTTGTCCTCACGTAGGTTACATAAATATTTCTGAACATTTCCTTGTCCATGTGCCTGAAGGCTACCCTTACATTTGATAAGAATGCATATGCTGCCCTTACTATGCCCTTTATATGTATTTCTGGAGACAAATCTGCCAGTATGTTTACTCCTAGATCTCTCTCATTTTCTGTCTCTTGAAGTTGTACTCCAACCACCGAGTAGTCAAGCTTGGGCCTTCTTGCACTTGTACCCATTCTCATTACCTTACATTTTGAAGTATTGAATTTCATTAGCCACTTTTCTGACCACTCATGCAGATTATTTAGATCCTCCTGAAGTTCTCTACCATTGTTCTCGTTTTTTACTTTCTTCACAATCTTTGCATCATCTGCAAACATATTCATGAATGAATTTACAGACTCTGGTAGGTCATTTACATATACAAGGAACAAAAGTAGCCCTAAAACTGAACCCTGTGGAACTCCACTACTAACTCTTCTCCATTCAGACACTGAGTGTCTTACTCTAACCCTCTGTTCCCTTCCTTCTGAGTAAGTTTTTATCCATTCCAAAACATTTCCACCTATTCTAGCCATTGATTGCAGCTTCCTAATAAGTCTCCCATGTGGAACAGTGTCAAACGCTTTCTGGAAGTCTAGGAATATGCAATCTGCCCAGCCCTCTCTTTCCTGTAAGATTTGGCTTTCCTCATCATAAAATTCTAATAAGTTTGTTACTGTTGATCTACCTTCTCTGAAGCCATGTTGCCTCACTGACAAAAAGTTGAAGGATTCCAAGTGAAGAGAGATATGTTTCCTTAGTAGTTTCTCCATAACTTTGCAAACTATGCTGGTCAAGGAAACTGGTCTATAGTTCAGAGCCATATCCCTCCTTCCCTTTTTGAAGATAGGTATCACATTTGCTTGTTTCCAGCATCTTGGAATCTCCCCCGACTCCAGTGACTCCTTAAATGTGATACTTAGTGCCACTGATATTGTGTTTGCACATTTTTTAAGCACATGAGGGGATATGTCATCAGGACCTGTAGCTTTATGAACATCTAAATCCATCATCGCTTTGCATACCTCTGTGGCTGTAAGGTTGATGTTCTCTAATACCGGCCCTTGAGCTTCTATCACTGCAATCTGAGGGGGTGGGGTATTTTCTACTGTAAATACTGACTGAAACTCCTTGTTCAATTCTTTGCAGATCTCTTCATCCGTCTCAGTGATGCTTCCATCCGCTCTCTTTAGCCTTAAAACCTGTTCTTTTACCTTCAGTTTTCCTCTGATAAAGCTGTGGAAAAGCTTGGGATTTTCTTTAGCCTTCCTGCTGATGTCCCTCTCATAGTCTCTCTCTTCCTCTCTCCTTTTACTTAGGTAGTCATTTCTTGCTCTTTTGTAGGCTTGCAGGCATTTATGTTTTTTCTCCTGCTATACCTTTTCCAGCATTTGTCTCTCCACTCCTTAGCTCTTTTACACCCATTATCGAACCATTTCTCTCTGGCATGAATTACACCTACTTTGGTGACAGGTATGCAGCAATCTACTATCTTCCCATATTTCTCACAAAAGATGTCATACATTTCTTGTACAGATTTGTTGTAAAATAAGGTTCTCCAGTCAATAACTGCAAAAAGCTCATTCATTTTGATGTAATCTCCTTTCGGATAGTTCCTCCTCATGTCCTCAGTGCCTCTACTCTCAGGAAGAATATCTTCAATGATATACTCCATCAACAACACACAGTGGTCACTCTTTCCAATTGGTGGTTCATACTCAATTTTTTCAATATCCAACACATCATCTGTGAACACTAGATCAAGTAGTGATGGCTCATCCCCACCCCTGGCCCTTGTTGGTTCCATTACATGTTGGTGTAGGAAATTCCCTTTACGCAATCTAGGAATCTTGCCCCGAATGAGTCCTCACCACTGTGTGGGTCAAGATTTATCCAATCTATCTCTTTATGATTAAAGTCTCCCATAATCAAAATCCTACATTTTTTTTCCCGTGCCATGTTAACAACTGAGTTTATGACTTCAATAGTACCTATATGACTTTCCTCATAAACTTCAAGCCTATTTTGGTTCCTTGGTGGGTTGTATACAACAGTTATTATAATGCTCTCTGACCCAGTATTTATGCGAGCAACAAGAAATTCCTTGAACTCACTTTCTATAGCCAAGTTTATTTCTTCGACTTGAATCCTTTCACTTATGAGCAGTGCCATCACTCCACCAGTCCTCTCAGATCTTTCAACCCTTAGTATTCTGAAACCCTTAGGAAAAACTGTGACACTGTTTATGTCCTCACTCAACTTAGTCTCTGTAATTGCTACTATATCTGCCTTACTGTTGTGAATCCTATCTTTCAATTCTACTGCCTTACCAGCTAATCCATCAGCATTTGTGTATAACAATCTTAATGAGGCCCCATCCCCTGATCTTCTGTCATTATCTTCTTTATCTCCCCTTTGTCTGGAAGAACTCTGTATTGAAAATTTTTCTTCTCTTCTTCATTTCTTTCATGTGTGTGTGTGTGTGTGTGTGTGTGTGTGTGTGTGTGTGTAATTGTGTGTGTGTATGTGTGTGTGTGTGCATGTGTATGTGTGTGTGTGAGTCTGTGTATGCACGCTGTATAGGAGTATCATAAATTGAATGCCAGGCGTAAAAATTGTTTGTAATTTTCCACACTTCCCTAATATTATACTGATAGTTAAAGAGAACAATATGGCCTGGCATTATTCACATGTCAAGCAAGGTAAACTTCTAGTGAGAATTTCCTTTCTATAACTAGGCTAGATATCTTTTCATATATATATATATATATATATATATATATATATATATATATATATATATATATATATATATATATATATATATATATATAATATTTCTGTTTACAAGTGTGACAGTGGGGCAGGCAAGAAAACGGCCCTCACTAATAAAGGCCCGGGCATTAAGAAAACATTAAGACAACGGAAAAGAAAAGAGATTATGGACAAGGCAGAGATAAGGTAATGATTAAACAAAGGAAGAGGACAGGCCGAAAGAATAGTCAAAGCACTGAGGACCTAGAGATATGGCAGGATTAGGCCCTGAGATGACAATAGATCCACTTTTTGAAGAAAGGTATGTTATAAGAATTAGGAAAGACAAAAGAAGGAAGAGATTTCCAGACTCTGTAGGGAGAGGGGAAGAAGCAGGCCTTACAGCGACCAATCAGCGAGCTACAAATCTCCACACAGTAACTGTGAGACGAGACCTCTTGGCGAGTGTTGTGGCCTCGGCTGTGGGAGAGGGATGCAACTCGCCAACTCATCAGAGCAGTGATGGAAATAGAATAGATAGAAAAGAGAAAGTGATGATATTTTGCGGCAAAGACGAAAGCGAATTCAGATAAAAAGTAAGAGAAGGGTCACTGATGGGTCTGACTACCTTAGATTCAACCCTATTAAGGAGATAAAAATAAGAAGAAGTGCCTCAGATCTCTGAGCAGTATTCTAAGCAGGGGTGGATAAAACCTGTATAGATTTTAAGTAACTGTAAAAAGGAAAAATATTGACGAAAATAAAACAACACCAAATTTATTGGATGCAGACTTAGAAATTTGGATTATGTGATGCCTCCAAGACAAGTTTGATGCAATCTGGATTCCTAATATATCAATAGGATTAAGAGAGTAATTTTCGTTATTTTTGAAGACTTATAGGGCTATTAGGAAGAGAAGATGAAGAGATAGCCAAAACTGTGTCTTGGAGACATTAAATTTAACTAACTTTTGGGTGCCCCACTCAGATACCCTCTGCATATCGGAGTTGAGAGTACAATAAGGAGTGATACGAGACTGATTAAGATTAGGAGGTGAAAGTTGTGAAGAAAAGGCAGAGGAAAAATAATGGGTAGAATCATCGGAAAAGGCGCGAAGAAAAGAGGAAGGTGGGGACTGAAGAAGATCATTGATGAAGAGAATGAACACAATAGGTGAAAGAACAGAGCCCTTTGGAACACACTGGTAATACAGAAATGGCTAGATATCACACCATCAACAACTACAGATATAAAGTGGCCAGAAAGAAAACTAGAAACTATGTCAAAAGCCTTAAAGATATCAAGGGTGACGCCAAAGGAATCCCCTAAGTTCCCCAGAGAAGATGACCATACATGAGTAAGATAGGACAGTAGGTCACCAGAGGATCTTACCTTGCGGAAGCCGTACTGGTGATCAGAGATAATACAGTTAGATTCAAGGCGTTTCAAGATGTGAGCATTGAGCAAAGTTTCGAAAACGTCAGTAATAAAGGAGGTTAGGGCAATAGGTCGGTAGTTTGAATTAATAGAGTGGTTACCCTTCTCAGAAACAGGTTGAACTAGAGCATGCTTCCAAGATGAA
>JAXCGZ010000844.1:27500-38153 GCA_037179515.1 Halocaridina rubra
GACGTGGATGTGTGGAGGAAAGAAAATACAAGTGTATTGGGAATATTGGGAAAGGAAGTTCTAGGAATGTCAACAGGAAAAGGTCCAGGAGATAAAGAAACTTGGTGGTGGAATACTGATGTACAAGAGAAAACCAAGATGAAGAGATTGGCAAAGATAAGATATGAAGAGACAGAGACAAATGAAGATAAGGAGAGAAGTAAGGTGGCAAAAAAGGAAGCAAGTGTTTCAGTGGCGCAGGCTAAGCAACAAGCATTGGATAATGTATAGGATGAATTGGAAACTAAAGAGAGACAAAAGAAAATATTCAAGATTGCCAAAGGAAGATATAAATCAACAAAGGATATTCTCATATAAAGCAGGTAAAGAATAGGGAAGGGGATGTCATGTGCAGCTCAAGTGACATCAAGGGAAGGTGGAAACAGTATTCTGAGAGATGGCTAAATGAGGAAAATCCAAGAACTATTTTTGTAGATGGAATACCAAATTTAGGAATGGCAAGAGATATAGAAAGAGAGGAAGTCAGGTTTGGCTTGGGAAAAATGAAAAATGGAAAAGCTACAGGCCCAGACGAGATCCCAGTAAAAATTTGGAAATGTTTAGGAGAAGTTGGAATAGATATGCTATGGGATCTGAGGCGTCAGGTCGAGGGTTCGCGCCCCGTCACGGTCTGAGGTTAGCAAGGGCATGCACTCAGCGTAAGGATTACATCTGCCAAAACAAGTCCTTCGCAAGAAGGCAACCGTCCTAGCCCTTGGTAGAAAAGGGAGTCCGTGACGTAAAACCGGAACATATATATATATATATATATATATATATATATATATATATATATATATATATATATATATATATATATATATATATATATATATATATATATAGATAGATAGATAGATAAATATGTATATATCCATTACCCGTATCTACTGATGACAGTCAAAAACCTTTCAAGATCGGGTATCATTTTTAATAAATCTCTTGTAATGTCCTAATTACCAAGGAACTTGGAAAACTCAATCTAACTTTGAAACTCCATGTGTCCAATCCAAATATTCTGCTTTTGAGGATCTGGTAAGGCATAGGACCTCAAAGGACAATCTCCAAAATACGTGATACTTTAAGATTTTGTAATAAAAAGAAATAGCTGCTTGATATTTGGACCTATGAAGCAGTATCAATCGATCAGAACAATGAGTAGAAGTAGTAGTAGTAGTAGTAGTAGTAGTAGTAGTAGAAGTAGTAATAGTAGTAGTAATGATAGTAGTTGAAGTAGTTGGAGTAGTAGTAGTAGTAGTAGTAGCCGTAGTAGTTAATATGAGAATAACGTAATATATGAAGGTTAACATTTTGAATAGATAACTTTCAGACATAGATTCGTTATTTATAAATAAAATGCAATATCTGTCTCCACCCTTCTAAACAGTTTTTTTTTTCTAGATAAAAAGAAGCTACCCAGTTGACAGCATAAACAATTCGTACTATTCTTTAAAGTATTAAAAACCACAACAAGAGTCAACACTTTAATAAGGTAATGAGTAAACGTGGGATGATTTTTTTGTTCTCGACCTTATTTTTACAAATTCTAAGCTTTTGGCTCGTGGATCCATATCTCCAGTTAGTGTGAAGTTCAGTAGTGCTTCTTTATTATTTCTTTCTTTCACAAAAGAGTCTTGGAACGGGTATTTTTATCCTTATCCAGTTCCAAGCTTTTAATGATACATGCTTCATACTCCGCAGTATCTTCAACAGACACTCGGTCAAGAGTGTTCATTCCCTTCTAAAGAAGTTAGCTGATAATTTTCCCACTTTATTAGGCCTTATAGATTGTCAGTGTTTCCGTCGCTTCGACCCTTGCCAGGTTCACTTATATGCTTCCTTTGTATACACTTATTGAATGCTATATAAGCAGTTTTGGGACAAGCAGGAGAATGAGATGATAAAAAAAAACACACAAGGAATTAAGGCTGGGAAGGGGCGTAACATGACAATCGAGGTCAGGAGAATGTGCTCGTTTCCTGCTATAGCAGGAAACGAGCACATTCTCCTGACCTCGTTTGTCATGGTACGCCCCTTCCCAGCCTTAATTCCTTGTGTTTTTTTTTTCTTTTACCATCTCATTCTCCTGCTTGTCCCAAAACTGCTTATATAACATTCACGTTTTTTTAGATTCATACCTATAGAAGCTAAAATAAAGAAAAAATATTTTACCAAATAGAAAAATGGTGACCATAGATAGTGAAGAAATATGATATTCTTGGAAATACCCACCAATTACAATGTTAAAACTCACTTCAGATTTCATTAAGTTCGATCCTGAATAAAATATACATTTGCCGAATAGTGAGAACAATCATGAAATTAAAATGTTTGGCATGTCAAGAAACCACGTGAGAGGATTCTCATTTTATTACTCTACTGCAAAGATAAAATGTAGGAAAACTTATTTCTAGGGTCATGAAAATGAAATAATGTCCTTATTGATAGTAGAAACAGCTGAAGAGGAGAACGGTAGATGGATTCGTGATGAAATTACCAATAATATTACAAAAAAAAACAACAACTGTAAATTCATGAACAGCCTAAAGGTTTCATGCTACTGTGCACCATAAATATGCTTAGATAGTATACATCACTTTATATGACTAGTATGGAAGAGTTCATTACTGATGAATATTTTACACAGAGCAGGAAGATACAAAAAGCATTACATCTTGACCCTCACCTGTAGCTAAAGAGGGTGTAATTTATTGTTAATGATTAAGAAACTATTCCATAATATCCATAAAGAGAGATAACAACAGGAATAGCAGAACAGACTCAATCAAGATGCTGAGACTTGAAAGGAATGTCTTTAGCAGTTCAAAACACTGATATATTAGTTATCAACAACAACAACAACAATAATAATAATTATAATAATAATAATAATATAGTAATAATAATAATAATAATAGCAACAATAATAATAATAATAATAATAATAATAATAATAATAATAATAATAATAATAATAATAATAATAATAATAATAATAATAATAATAATAATGATAAAAAAAATAATAATAATAATAATAATAATAATAATAATAATAATAATAATAATAATAATAATAATAATAATAATAATAATAATAATAATAATATTAATAATAATAATAATATTAATGATGATAATAATAATAATAATAATAATAATAATAATAATAATAATAATAATAATAATAATAATGATAATAATAATAATAATAATAATAATAATATATAATAATAATAATAATAATAATAATAATAATAATAATAATAATAATAATAATGATAATAATAATAATAATAATAATAATAATAATAATAATAATAATAATAATAATAATAATAATAATAACAATAATAATAATTAATAATAATAACATTAATCATCATCATCATAACAATAATAATATTTATGAAACATTCAAATAATTCCAAACTTTTTTACTGCTACAGCCGGAATTCGACCTTGGGAACTTCTTTGAGCCATAGAGGTTATAAAACAAAAGAAACTGGAGCTACTGACCTTTCAGAATTACATAAAATCGCGATTGTAGTATAATGTTCCGTTCACTAGCCTTGGTTCCATTTGAAGAGGAGAATTAGGTTTGTTCTGCTCACTGGTGGGTCTGCAGTTTGGTAAATTTTAAGAGTTAACTTGTGCAATACTACCCCCATGTAACTTTGAGACTTTACCAGATGTTCCAGTTCGCACTGATTAATGACCTCTGTGTCTAAGAGCCTATATCACAGGTCCCCCGTTCGAGTCTTAATAGTAGGAGGCAAAAAAAAAATAGTAATCATAATAGCAATAATAAAAGTGCAAGATATTCTTAACGATATCAGTAAATTAAATTTTCTCTTTGTGCCCAATGAAAGCTTTAGCATAACCGGTAAATAATCACCTCTAACAGAAGTCATTTTTCTTGGTGACTTTTAATGTCAGTTAAAATATGGACACAGAATTAAGGCCTAAGTCTCAGGGTAGCAACTACTGGTGGTTTTTATTTGAATTATGATGGATGAATGCTGGAGTAGCTTGCAAACTGGAATATGTGTGGGCAAGTATACAAAAATGCAATATCTTTAAAGAGATGAGCTAAAATAGAAATGACAGAAGTTGTCAATAAGTTATCAGAAAAGAAGCGTTGCAAAATTGATCAAGGAAGTGAAATATATAATCAACTGGAAGTACTATCAAACATGTGCGACTAGTGACGGTCAGCACTAGGAGCAAGAGAATGGAAGGGAATTTTCTAAATATCATGTAAAATAAGCCTTTCAGTGGCATTTTCCAATAAACATGATCTCAATTGAGAAATTACAATTTACTGTCATAAATGATTACAGATGAACCAAGAGGAGAGCTTTGAGTTATAAACGAAAGCTATCGCACATCAAACAACATATTAATGAGAAAGGTACATGATTAATCATTGCAGTGAATACAAATAAAATATCATGGTCTTCAAATGATAGAACACGACAACAAATAACATAGCATAGGGAGATTTATATAGTAAAGAAGATACTGGTGAAATCTTAACAATGAGGACTGTGAGCTGGTGGTGAAAAAGAATCTTCTGTTGTAATGGGAGAGGCAGAAGGAATCGTTACACATTACAACAAACGAGGGACATCACAGAGCATAAATTAGGAGTAGACAGTTTGCAACTGAAGGCGATCTTACGACTAATAGCCAGAGAAAATGGTGTAGGAGGAGTCATTCTGATAAAACTCTGTCACTGATATCGCTCTCCTCATCGACTAACGAGCGATACTATAATTCTTGAGCTTGCTATTCAAAAATCTAACAACTGGAAATGAGAGAGAGAGAGAGAGAGAGAGAGAGAGAGAGAGAGAGAGAGAGAGAGAGAGAGAGAGAGAGAGAGAGAGAGAGCGAGAGAATAATAATAATGATAATAATAATAATAATAATAGTAATAATAATAATAATAAGAATAATAATAATAATAATAATAATAATAATAATAATAATAATAATAATAATAATAATAATAATAATAATAATAATAATAATAATAATAATAATAATAATAATAATAATAATAATAATAATACATACATATACCTTGGCTGTTTACCCCTTTAATTGGGGGGTAGCCGACATCAAGAAAGGAAAACAAATAGGGGGATTACTTTGCTCTATGGGCAATGACGAGGGAGCTAGCGACCGTTCAGATGGCCCTGCTGGAGTGCCACAGCCCATCCTCCCGGCTCTTCCACAACCTGTGTCGCTTCACAACTGCCAGCTTCCCCTACTGCCCCTACCACAGGGCTATCTCTGTAAGATGCAGCCCCGTGGTAACAGCAGATGCCCATCAGAGCCGCGTCACAATCGTTCGCCACTCATTCCTATTCCTAGCACGCTCGCTTGCTTCCCTCACATCCATCCTCCTATCATTTAGGGCTCTCCTTACTCCATCCATCCATCCAAACCTAGGCCTCACTCTAGCATTTTAATAATAATAATAATAATAATAATAATAATAATAATAATAATAATAATAATAATAATAATAATAATAATAATAATAATGATAATAATAATAATAATAATAATAATAATAATGCTAATAATAATAATAATAATAATAATAATAATATTAATAATAATAATAATAATAATAATAATAATAATAATAATAATAATAATAATAATAATAATAATAATAATAACAATAATAATAATTATAATAATAATAATAATAATAATAATAATAATAATAATAATAATAATAATAATAATAATAATAATAATAATAATAATAATAATAATAATAATAATAATAATAAAATGCTTTTATTCCTCAAAGAATACTCGGGTATTCATGCACTACATATACAAAAGAAGAGATATAATGTAATAATATTATATCACTTTGGAATAATTATTACACTATGATTTATTTTTTCTCTAGGGCATGCATTTTCCTACAAGAGTACCATATCCATACAAACATAATTGGTTATAAGTACAATTCAAGGACCTATTCTAACACTGTAAAATGTTTTCTCTGTCTCTTTTTGATTACTTTTACTTCTTCTGTTTCATTTATATCTTCTGATACTTTGATATAAAGATTGGGAGCTCTGACAGAGAGGGATTTATCTGCTATTTCTGTTCTTGTTCTTGGAATCACAAGTATTAGTGATTACCGAGCGTCCCTTTGACGGAACCTCTTACTTGTTAATATTCATAACGCATTCTGGTATGTTGGTTTTTGCTGTTTTGGGCATCTCTATTATTAACATGTACAAAAACATACCACGTTATATTTAGTTTGGTCTTCTATGTAGAACCAGTTTAGCTCCCTGATAAGTGACCTTGACCAGTCAACCTTTTTTCCTTGACCAACAGGGATTTTAGCAATATTATGGATCTTTTGGGCCCTGCCTAACAGACTGTTATTAAAGCCACTCCTTATCACTGGACAAAGTGATATATAGCAAAATACCAGAGCCTCATCTATTATTTTCCTGATAAATAAATTTTCATGTTAACTTAAAAAGGGCACATCCTTTGCTTTTGTACAAATATATTCGACATGATATTCAACTGCCAAATAACTGTCAAAGATTAGCCACGGGTTCCCAACAAAAGGTCGTGCACTAATAGAAGAACCTATTTTAAGTGTTGGGATTCCATTACATACAAAGAGGTTTATTACTATTTCATTTGTAGATTCCATCTCAGACTAAGAATTCAAGATGTTCAATACTTCTGGAGAGAAGAAACTTGGCATTATATTGCGAATTGCACAAGCATGGCACTATGAGCAACAGTTTGGCAATCGTTTATGAATATATTGAAAAGTTAAAGAACGAGTACTGAACCTCGAGAGGAGGATAATTCAATAAAAAGCTCAGATGATATGTATTTTTCTGTTTTTCCTAACTGCATGCAATTGCTTGCATACCCATTAAACCAGAAAGCATCAATGTGTAAAGCTTTCATTTTTTTTAATAGGATTTGATGAGAGACACAGTAAAAAGCTTCAGAGAAATCACATAGGGCAAGCAATGATATCCCATTCTCATCCATATTTCTGTAGTATTTGTCAATGACTTGTATAGGGAAGTTTGTGTAAACAGATCTCTCCTGAAGCCTTAATGAGATTGAAAAATAGATTATTTTTGAAATTTGCTTAAAATATTGCTCACGCATCTAGGGTGCTTCTTCTTATACTTATATCCTTAATAGGGTTGAATCTAAAGCAGTCAGACTCATTAATGATCCTTTCTCTTACTTCTAATCTGGATTAGCTCTCTCTTCACCGAATGGTATTATCCCTTTCTCTTTTCTATCGCTACTACCTCCATCGCTGCTCTGATCACTTGGCCAGTTGCATCTCTCCCCCACTGCCAAGGCCACATAACACTTGCCAAGCGGCCTCATCTCACAGGTACTGTGTGGAGATTTGTAGCTCAGGGATTGGTCGGTGCAGATACTGCTTCTTCCCATCTACCTCCAGACTCTGCAACTCTCTTCCTCCTTCTGTCTTTCTTAATGCTTATGACCTATCTTCCTTCAAAAAGCGGATCTATCGTCATCTCAGGGCCTAATCCTCCATATCTCTAGGTCCTCCATATCTCTGTACTTTGACTATTTTTTTCTGTCTGTCGTTTTCCTTTGTGTAACATTGCCGAATCTTTGCCTTGTCCTCAACCGTTTTCTTTTCCTTCGTCTTGGTGTTGACGCATAGAACACACCTAAGAATGTCCCATGCGCAGGTTAGAAGTTTCACGTGGCTTTCTCTGTTATAAAATCCACGCTCAAAAATTGGCGGGGAAACTGGCATTGTTAAGGTGCCCCCACACCATAGGTTATGGGGTGTTCTCCATTCTCTGAAAGCCTATTGGTGGAGGCATGACCAAGTCTCTGACCCGAGGTATTAAAAAGGGTCAAACAGCTTGTGAGGGAAGGAGAGTATGGTTGGCGCCCATACAGACAACACTGCGTTAAGGGGACGGAGGCATTGAGGCCTAGAGGAACATTGTAGCTTCTAAAATAAATTAAATGTTAAGTATCATCGCATATCTATCACCTTGCACGATCGAGACCTTGCCTGGAGTGTAGAAGAATATAATACTATCTACACGAAAGTGGTGACAGCGAAAGTACAACTAAATTTACGACAGTGGAGTACGACTACTTAAATACGATTGTGGTATACAGCAGGCACGATACTAAAATACCAGTGTTTTCTCTTGCACGGGACTTTATTGATGAGGGCAATATTTTGCCTGTCCCGGTGTCACACTCATTAAAATATACAAATACTTTACATAAACATTTTCGCTAAATATTATATGATATCGAAAGAAGGGTAATGACTTTGTAATTATTAGATACTCATTGACTTCCTGCCAGAATACTGGGCAACTCATTCCGTATTTTCAGTCTACCGGCAATACTCCTCTTACGGCAGAGGTGTTCATATTCGGTTATGTGAATGATAACACAGGTAATGAAACTATCAAGACTTTATTAATCATTCCATCTGTTCTGCATAATTTTCTATATATCTAACCATCTTGTCATATTTATTACTTGGTAATGTGAACAGGTTGAGGTTTAAGTAGAACTCCATGCTTATTAAATGCTCCAGCCCTGTGATTTTGGTTTTCTTGGATGCTGTTTGACCGTTTGCTCTCATAAACCTCTTTCCCCTTGTTTGAAAAAAAAAAAATAAAATATATATATATATATATATATATATATATATATATATATATATATATATATATATATATATATATGAATACATATATATATATATATATATGTATATATATATATATATATATATATATATATATATATATATATATATATATATATATATATATATATATATATATATATATATATATATATATATATATATATATATATATATATGTATGTATATATATATATATATATATATATATATATATATATATATATATATATATATATATATATATATATATATATATATATATATATATATATATATATATATATATATATATATATATATATATATATATATATATATATATATATATATATATATATATATATATATATATATATATATATATATATATATATATATATATATATATATATATATATATACATACATATATATATATATATATATATATATATATATATATATATATATATATATATATATATATATATATATATATATATATATATATATATATATATATATATATATATATATGTATATATATATATATATATATATATATATATATATATATATATATATATATATATATATATATATATATATATATATATATATATATATATATATATATATATATATATATATATATATATATATATATATATATATATATATATATATATATTGCTCTCATAAACCTCTTTCCACTTGTTTGAAAAAAAAAATATATATATATATACATATATATATATATATATATATATATATATATATATATATATATATATATATATATATATATATATATATATATATATATATATATATATGTATATATATATATATATATATATATATATATATATATATATATATATATATATATATATATATATATATATATATATATATATATATATGCATATACATATATATATATATATATATATATATATATATATATATATATATATATATATATATATATATATATATATATATATATATATATATATATATATATATATATATATATATATATATATATATATATATATATATATATATATATATATATATATATATATATATATATATATATATATACATATATATATATATATATATATATATATATATATATATATATATATATATATATATATATATATATATATACATATATATATATATATATATATATATATATATATATATATATATATATATATATATATATATATATATATATATATATATATATATATATATATATATATATATATATATATATATATATATATATATATATATGTGTGTGTGTGTGTGTGTGTGTGTCTGTGTGTGTGTGTGTGTGTGTGCATATATATATATATGTGTGTGTTTGTGTATGTATATATATATATATATATATATATATATATATCTATATATATATATATATATATATATATATATATATATATATATATATATATATATTTATATATATATATATATACATATATATATATATATATATATATATATATATATATATATATATATATATATATATATATATATATATATATATATATATATATGTATATATATATATATAAATATATATATATATATATATATATATATATATATATATATATATATATATATATATATATATATATATATATATATATATATATATATATATATATATATATATATATATATATATATATATATATATATATATATATATATATATACATATATATATATATATATATATATATATATATATATATATATATATATATATATATATATATATATATATATATATATATATATATATATATATATATATATATATATATATATATATATATATATGTGATTAA